>JAUTXW010001097.1:0-286789 GCA_030620095.1 Kuschelorhynchus macadamiae | reverse complement strand
CAGATCCTTCTAGCGACACAACAACAAATTTAAACTTGTCAGACATATTGGAACAAACTAGAAAAACAATTCAAACCTATGTTGGTACACCATCATATAAAGATTACTTAGCAGATTTTCATGAATTACCCAGATCATATATTGATGAGGGTGTGAAAGATACACAACATAAATTTGACCATTATTATGGAATAGTTCATGACCTCGAAACGGATAAGTTTTCTTTTGGTTTAACACAGATACCGGTAGAAATTATTGGAAAAGACATTAAAGTGGGAGGAATAACGTACACAGGCACGCCAGGTTTATACGAATTGCTTTTCAAAAAAGAACCGAAAGGTTATAAGAAGGAAGATTTAGATAATTACATGAACATTCTAGCTAAAACAAATGTATATCATAGGAATTTTGATTCAAATGAACAAGTTCAAGGAAATACATCACACAAATATGTTACAATAATAGGACCATATTTACAAAGAAAGGGGATTACAAAGACAAAAACCTTGCCAAGATTAGTTACAGCATTTAACAAACCAAAACCTCCGTTTAGAACAACTAGAGCCAAATCTACAGGAAAGGGATTAATTTTGAAAACAAACAGATCAAATACAGACTATGTATACTGGAATAATGTTAACGAAATTGTTGATAGGCTACGTTTATTAATTTCATCAAGTGATGCGGGAAATAATGCTCATAGTAACGAGATTATCTTTCTATTATTGAAGAATTAAGAGAAGATAAAGTAATACTATAAATAACAGCTATCAAATATAATCATATTTATTGTTTAATGAAAGCTCAACATGACAGTTGATAAATTTGGACGCCATATTTCAAAACAAAATCAAGAGAGAATAAGTGACATTAATAATTTAAAAAGGAGATTAGGTGAAAATGAAACAAATAATGAAATCTTTGCTAAAAAGCTTAAGGTTTTTGATGAAAATTTTTTAAAGTATGAGAACCAGATTAAAGGATGCTATACCTCAATTGAAAACGTTAATAAACAGTTGCTAACGCTAAATCAAATAAGTAAAGATTTGCAATTTTTAAATGAACATGTTAAAAAGGAAGACAAAAAATTAAGTGATGATATCAACAAAATTAATAAAATAATGGAAACAAATATAAGAGAAGTAATAATTGAAAAACACAAGGAAAAAATTAAACAATTAAGAACTTTTATAAAAAGGTTAGATGATGAAAAAAAAAGAAATCAAAATAGCATTCTTAACAGTAGAACAATTGACCAACTCACTTTGGAAGAAAATCAACAATATATTTCCTTGGAAAATATAATGTCCAGTGTAATTAAGAAATTAGAACAAGAATTAAATAAAACAGAGGAGGAATTAAAAAATAGTGATAGTAGATCAACTACTTTCTTAACTGGAGAGATAAAAAAATCCTTTAATGCGTTAGAAAAGGAGATTACTAAAATTAGTAAAATTTTAAATGAAAAAAGTTATACAATACAAATTGATAAATTGAATGAATGGGAAAAAACATATAAAAGTTATATTTCGAATTATTACAAAACATAGAAAGTGAACTTCCTTAAAATTGAATAAACAAGTTTGTTGTCATGACAACCGTTAAACAGCAAGTCGTTAATGAATTACATAAACCTGCTAGAAAAAACTACAAACGCAGAAGGGTGGTAGTGAAAGGGTTAAATGATCTTTTTCAAGCTGATTTGGTTGAAATGTTACCCTATGCCAAATTTAATAAGGGATTTAAATATATCTTGATTACCATAAATGTATTTTCTAAGTATGTTTGGGCCGAACCGTTAAAATCTAAATCTGGAAAAGACGTAACAGCGGCAATGAAAAAAATATTAATCAGTGCAAAAACTCCACCAAAAAACTTGCAAACGGATAGAGGAAGAGAGTTTTTCAATGTAAATTTTCAAAATTTGATGCAACAATTTCGAATTAACCATTATAGCACGTTTTCCAATTTGAAAGCGAGTATAGTAGAAAGAGTGAACAGGACTTTAAAGAATAATATGTGGAAAATATTTAGCATTCAAGGAAATTACAAATGGTTTAATATATTAGCGGATATTGTAAAAGATTATAACAATACAAAACATTCTTCAATAGGAATGAAGCCAAAACAAGTAAATAAAACAAATGAAAATAGAATCTTGAAATCTGCATTTACTCATGCTAAAACGTTAGATATAAAATCTCCAAAGTTTAAAGTGGGTGATCACGTACGAATAAGCAAGCATCGAGAGGCATTTTCAAAAGGTTACACACCAAATTGGTCAAATGAGATATTCCACATTAAAGAAGTTAAGATGACAAACCCTTGGACATATTTAATTCAAGACGAAGATAATCAGGACATTCTGAATGGTTTTTATGAGCAAGAATTACTAAAAGTAAAGCATACCGATGTGTATCTTATTGAGAAGATTTTGAGAAGGAAAGGAAACAAAGTTTATGTGAAATGGTTAGGACTTGATAAAAAATATAATACATGGATTGATAAAAAAAATATTGTTTAATTAAATTGAAATTAAATTTTAGTTAAATTTGTTTTATTTCTGTTCCTCACTTTATGCTTTAGCTGATACAAATTACAAAGTCTTAATGTGCTAATTAATTTCAAATAAAATTCACATTTACTAAACTAAAATTTTATTAAGTAAAACATCAAATACAATTTTTATTAAAACGTGTCAAATATATTTTATTTCTATGTTCCTCAGATAATATCGAATCTAGAATAAGTTTACAATCATTTATTCTTTTTTCAAAACGGAGTCTATCTAAGTACCACATCTGAAAGTTACTCCTACGGGCTTGTCTGTAAGCAAAGCTCCACTTCACTAACACATGCACCTTATTGTTCTCTTCCAGAAAAGATATTGTTTTCTTCGTAATATTTTCTTTTTGATCCATTTTCATTGTTTTCTTCGTAATATTTTCGTTTTGTTCCATTTTGCTTCAATTTGTTTTCCATTTGTTCAGGATATAAAGCAAGTAATTCCATCATAGTTGAAACATTTTCACTGTTAGGATTTTCTGTTGGACTTATTATATTATAAACATGCGTACACAAGTCGCCACAATCAGATGAAATATTATTTTGAAATATTTTGAAATATGTATTGAATTCTTGCCTTTTAAGTATAGATAATCTATAATCAATAATTTCCTTTAATCGCCACAAATTGTCCAAAGACTCTTGTCCTAAGTATATGAAGTGTGGGCCTTTTGTAATTTGTAGAACAGGGGTATCATTTATTTTCTGAACCTGCAGATGAATGTTGTTTATATTCACACTGGTTTGATCAACTTGAGGAAAGTAGAAATTGTTTACAATAATTCCTTGATGAACACAAATGTCTTTCCAATTTTCTTCGGTTAGTGCGATTGAAAATCCAGTTTTTCCACCAATTACAATTTTTGGAGAAAAATCATTTAAACTAATGCCAACAAGAACAAATTTTGACAAAGAATTATTTAAAAAATAAATTTTTGAATTAAGAAGCGTTTCCAAAGGTTTATGAACCACGGCGTTGTTCATAATGACTAAACGAGACTGAAACATATTGTGTTATTCTTGTACTTAAATATTCTCATCCCCACTTTCTTTAAAGTTTTGATTAAAATGGATTAATGAAAAAATAGATTTCCAGTTTGAAATTTGTAATAAAGATAAATAATTAAAATGGTAATGTATAAAAATAATGCAAAGTTTAATGTAACACTAATGATGGAAAAGTAATAATTTTTGAATCCGTCATAATAATTGGTACAGTTGGGGGTTAAAATTTGTAACTGATTATTTTTAAACTCTAACCTTTCTATCCAATTTGTATCAAAAATAGATCGATTTGGATAATGATACAAAATTTTAAAAAATTTACTTGCATTTTCATTTCCATTTATTCGTTCCATCCAACTAATTGTACTATTGTTAATTAATCCAATTTTCATAAATTTACAATATTTACTTAGAGTGACGTCTGTTTTATTAGAAAAACATATTTCACACTGTGTTACGCCAGGGGGATGATGAACATAAAAAACATTTTGGAAAATAAAATAAAGAAGAATAAATTGAGATCTACTGATAGTCATTAAAACAAATTAATAATTATATTCCAAATTTATTAACATTAAGCAGATACTTTCACCACGAAAGCAAAAGCAGTTGTAAAAAAATAACAATAAAATACTTAATTTAAATATATGTAAAAGTTCATAAATAAGGATATTAATAATACTATATAAAATGTGTAGCTTGAAGACTTATTTTGAATGGTTACAATTATTCGATTCCTATTTTTCCATAAACAGTTATTTAAATCACAATTCCTAGCAAATTTCTTATGCTCCACAATAGGATCATCATAACTTAACCAATCAAAAATTTCAATACCACAATAAAAACATTTACAAATATCATTGATTGAAGTATAGTAAAAGCCAGCTCCAGCTAACACTTCTGGTCTCAATTTTCCTTTCCATTTTTTAAAAGTGGAAAGTCGTTTTTCATATGTTTTAAAATAACTGTTATCAATTTCTTTGTCAAAAGTTTCTATGCACATTTTGTGAAAGACTTATGAAGACTAACTTTGGTTTCAAAAACAACAAATTTAAATACCTTATAATATCTACATAAATATATCTAAATCTTCATGTTCTGCATTCCATTGATACAAAGCAATATCTTGGTGTCCCCAAGCTAATGTATTAAAACTATAGGGAATTTTATACCGCTTATCATCTTCGGAACTCAAAGCCAATTTATTAATTAACTCTGTAAAAATTGTATGTTGTCTAGATCGAAAAACATACATTGAACAAAAGGTTTTAGAATGATTTTCAACAACATCTTTATAATGAATAAAATCCAACTGCTTTTTAATTGCACTTTTTTTAACACCTTTTGCTTTTTTTGTTAAACTGTTTTCCGTTTTAATACAATATGCTTTTGCTCCAGTACCAAAGAAAGCAGTAATGGGTTCACCAGCATATTCATCTTTGAATTTTCCTATAACTGACTTTGTAATAGGCATTTCATGAATATTATTAAATTCATAATTAGATGTGTCAAATTTGTGAATATTTTTTATCATGTCAGAATAAATATTTGGAGTTGTGACTTCTAAAATGAACGAATCGGTATCGGTGTATAAAAGTGAAATATTTTCCTGATAAAGAGGTTTTAAAAAATTATAAAAGAAATCATACATGACAGTTTTAGATATATCTAATATTGAGAAGCCTACATATATTGGTTTATTGTAAGTAACTTGAATCTTTTGCATTTGAATAGCTACCAAGTTTTCAGAAAATATTGTTAAGTCCTTGAAATATGGTTTTGCAATTAAATTCTCAGCACCATCTTTTCTTCTATTTTTTTCCCACTCTGTAACAAGTCTTACGTCAATTCTCCTATCAACATTTTCCATAGTCTTGCCATAAATACTATTATTTGCCAACTTGTAAGTATTACGATCAAATTCATTCTTTGAATCATTTCTTAATCTTGAATTCAAGTCTATATATTTTTTCAACCAATCAGATTGAGAAAACTGTAAAACTCTATGAACTTTAGTTAACTTGAGTCCATGTTCCAAACATTGTTTTAATAATTGATAGTGAATAACATATTTTGATTTATCATTTAAATTGGGTATTAATTTTATGCATTTAGAATTTGGCGGTTTAAAGTTTTCTGGACAAAACGGAAAATCGTTATGATAGGAATGTAGACTTGTAGGATATTCTAAATCAACTTCTAAAACATATCCCTTATTAGATTTTTTAGAAATATTCATAATATTTAAATCATTGATTTCTTTATCTGTTAACCAAACAAAATCTCCCGTTGGAATGTGCTGTGACATTGCATAACCATACAAATTTGTTGCATCATAATAAATTATGTATTTAGTTGGCTTTAAAGGATCAAAATTTAAAAGAAATGGGTTATTAGCTTCAGATTTTCTACAAATGCAAGAGCTCACACCACCGCGAACGCTTTTTTTGAAAAAGTGTATCATATCTGGATCAGTTAACAATTCTAACTCTATTCCAGTATAACGCAAACACGCCTCCCAGGATAAACCTGGAAAAGTGTAAAAATGAGCTGGATCGAGCTTATATGTGGATAAACAAGTGCTTCTAAAATTTTCAAAAATATCTGCCAAAAGTAAAGTATCAGAGAGTAAGTAAACGTCGGAGTATTGACCAAGAGATTCACATTTAAACAATTGCCAAACCTTTACAGCTCTTTGGTATTCTGCATCACTGATGTGCTCATCCGTTAAAGTATTATAAAATTGGTCTTTCTGAGGTAAAGTTGTTTCTTCTAATTTTAAATAATCATCAATATAACTGTAAGGAAATACACCTTTTTGCCGAATAAGTTTAAATCTTTCTTCATCATTGAAAATTTTTTTTATTTCCTTACATTGTTCATCTTTTAAGCTTTCAGAGAGTTTTGATAAAGAATGGGATAGAAATTGAAATGAATCAATAAACCTTAATGATATATTTTTTTTCTTAGCCTTTTGTGTCTTTTTATCAAAATAGTTATCCACATGAATAAGCTTTTCAAATGAAATATATTTTTCCTTGTTTTGTGCGATAACTGTTAGTTGTTCTTTGTTTAAGCATAATTTTTTAAGAAATAGATGAGAATCATAATTACGCAAATTATGCAATATAACTGGAATAAAGTTAGGTATTCTGTAATTTATGTTGCAGAGTGAATGAGCTGGACCTCTATAAAGACCGGTTATATGACAATGATCTGCAACCCAGTCATTTAAAAGAGGTTTATTACAAATATGACAAACTTTTTCATAGTTATGATAAATTTTGTCCAGTTCGTTCAAAGGGATCATTTTTTTAGGAGCCTTTAAATATTTATTGTATATGTTATACACATCTCTTTCTAAAGAATTTATAAATAATGTATCACAATTTTGACCTCTATATTTTTCAAATTTAGAATAATTATCGTCGAAGGAACATTTAATGTAATAGGCAAATGAATGTGGAATATGTTCATATTGTTTTAAGGTGTATGAAGTATTAGGATTTTTATCAACATTGTCATTATTTAAAGGCTTTAAAATGCATTCAAAATCTGCATACACCACGAAAGGAACTTTCATTTGTTTATGATAATTTACAAATTTCAAAATATTATCATATGAATAGTTTCCAAACTTATCTTTTATTAATTCTTTAGAAGGTAGGTTAATTCGTAAATGATCACAATCATAGCTATTGTGTTGTAATAAATTTTCTTCTGTAGGGAAATATTGTAAACAACCATCGCAAATATATTTTTTTCCGTGATGTTTAGAAATTTGTGCAGAAACTAGTTTTGATAAATCTTTAATATAGCAATAATGAAAAGTTTTTTCATCATCATCACTTATTAACAATAAATTGACATGTTGATTTTTTTTATTCGATGAATAATAAAGTGGACCAATTACTTCATACCCCTTTTTAGGATTTATAATTTCTAATCCATATACATTAATAGAAATGTTATTTTTTTCTTCAAAAATCTTAATGTTCTTTAGCAACATTGGAAATTCTATACCTGACATATCCAAAACAGAAGAGTAGTGTGGGTAGGATGAAGTTTCAAAATCTAATCCGCGTGGTTGGTGAAGAGCAGACACAACTGCCCAGGCGAAGCAAAAGTTGTCATCATTCCTAATGTTGATCACAGCTTGACGTCTCTTGATCTCTTGAGGAAGTTCGATAAAAGATGAGGCTCTCAGCGGATTGTGCTTGTTAACATTAATTTCCAAATGAAGTAAATTCATCAAAGCCCATCCTGCAACGTAAAAATTAAAAAATTACTTTTTTTGTTGCTGTTGTAAAATCGAAAATAAATTCTTTACCTGAATCTCTTTCTGCAAATTCGTCAGCTTTCTGGTCAATAATGGTGCAGATTTGCTCTAACAGTTCTTTTTTCTGATATCCCTGGCAAATGACTTGGAACGGCGCATTAAAAGATTTGACATCATAGCTGTCGCTGCTGGGGTTAAAATAGAAACCGAACAGTTCCATATTTAGCTTGATACATTTATGTTTCTGCAGTTCTTGATCTATTAGATGTGCAATTTTGTATTCCAAATGTTGAAAATATTCTTTCACATTTATGAAGTTTTGATGTGAGGAAATCCTATAAGATATTATTCGTTCCCTGAATGCTGACTTGATAATTTCAACACCTTCCTCCAAGCCTATTTTGGAATTGTTCTTGTGCACACTAGATCGAAGATGTCCACCCCATAGACTTTGGTTTATATTTTTCTTGCATTCTTTACAATATTTTACAATATTTGTAGAATCTATATAAATTAAGAAAAAAATATTTTACAAAATATGACATGAAAAATAAAATGTTCTTACCTTTAACAAGCTTTGGTTTTTTCAACCAACTGTTGAGTTTTGTGGAATTTCCGTTAACATGTTTTTTAATATGTCGCAGTAAATTATCCTTTCTAGTAAAGACTTTATTACATGTTACACACTTATGCATTTCTGAAGTTTTCTGCATAATAATAATAATAAAATTAATATTGTGCAATTCTATTTAGTTATAGTCAAATTTTGAAAAAAGCAATTGCATTTTTGAAGTTCTTTGTATAATAATAAAATTAATATTGTGCATTTTTATTTAGTTATAGTCAAATTTTGAAAAAAGCAATAGAAATTAATTGACTTTATGAATCCATTTCTTCAAATGAGTCAACTAATTTGTCAAAGGCCTGTTTAACATAATTCACCGTACTTTCGTCTCCCTTTTTAATTGTGATCAAATTAGTTAAATTTTGAATAGCGAAACCCAGACACTTAAGGTTTGCTATTTGTTTTTTATTTTTTTTATTAATTTTAAATTTTTTTTTAATGATAAATGATGGTTTCGAAATTGAATTTTGTTCAACTGGTGAATTATTAGGAGAAATATCCGAAGTCAAATTTGCATCAATTTGTTTTTCTTGCGGATCAGAATTTACAATAGCAAATGGTGAATTAATAGAAGATATAGCCGAACTTAAATTTTGATCAATTTGTTTTTCTTGCGAATCAGAATTTACAATATCATATGGTGAATTAGTAGGACAAATAGCCAAACTTAAATTTTGATCAATTTGTTCTTCTTCCGAATCAGAATTTTCACTAAACAAAAAGGGAGAGCAAATTGGTCTCGGAGAATTAATTGGCGATTTTAATGTTAAATAATTTGGATTAGATTTTTGAAAACAAACAATATCCTCATCGCTAGAATTTTGAGTTTCGTCAATGTCATTCAGTTCTTCAAGAGTTTGTTTAGTTTTTGTTGTAATTAAGTGCGTTTTGTTGTCAATAATGTCATTAAGATCGTCAAGAGTTTGTTGTTGAGTAGCTGTAAATAAATATTTTTCGTTGTTGTGTTTGTTGGCATTATTCTGAACTTGGCTATTATAAATAATTTCATTCAAGTCCTGAATAGTTTGTTGTTGACTAGTTGTAAATACGTCTGTTTCATTGTTTTGTTGGTTTGCAAAATTCTGCATTTGAGTACATGTGTATAAGTCAAAGTCATTGTCAATTATTTTGCTAGTCGATGTCAAAAAATTGTCCATTATGAAAAAAAATCGTAATAATAAATAAAAATGCCACAAATGTACATAAAAATGTCACCAATATATATAAGAATTAAATCTTGCCAAATAAAAATGTTAGAAATAAAAATAAAAATTTACCAAATAGACACAATGTAAACACCAGAAAACTCGCGAGCTCTGCACAGTGTGAATGCAGAAATCAATTGCATTCGTCTCTTCGCTGAGGCGATTTTATATGCAAAAGTTAATCACATGTGTCCTACTTAAAGTTGAACGACAATCTCTAAAAACCACTTTCCCAAGCCGATCAACAACCTTACCCCCCCTCCCCCCCCCCCCCGGACCCCTGAATTTCCGAGACTAAAATCCCGGTTCCCCAATTTCGGGCTACCCTCTTCAGGTTAAGTTAAGTTAGGTTAGGTTATGTTAGGTTAGGTTAGGGTAGGTTAGGTTAGGTTAGGTTAGGTTAGGTTAGGTTAGATTAAAAAAGAAGAAAAGAAAAAAGGAGAAGGAAAGAAAAAGAAGAAGGAAGGAAAAAGGAGAAGGAAGGAAAAAGGAGAAGGAAGGAAAACGGAGAAACATATAAAAAAGAGAAAGAAGGAAGGGAGAGAAAGAAGATAACGTGAGGGTGAGGGGGGTTTAAGGGGGGCGAAGCCCCCCTTAGGGGGGTTGGCGGAGCGGGGAGGGGGGCGAAGCCCCCCTTGGCCCCCCCCCCCCCCCCGAGGAAACTGACAGGGAAAGGGACAGCAAAAAAAAAAAAAAACTTAAGTATTGCAGGTAGTAAAAGTGGTGGTTGATGGGATATATACTTAAGAACATCCACTCGACGATCATACAGTATCATTCGCTGTAATATCAGTTGTCGATATTATTTTATAAGCTATAACCAAAATTGTTTTTTATCAAATATATCTATCTAAATCTAAAGCTCCTAACGATGGCAGAAAATATGATTGGAAACGCCGACCAAATTGAAGAAAATAATGTGGAGAACGCCGCTCAAATTGAGGAAAGAAAAGAAATTTTTATTAACTTGGAAGGCGATTCCATCACTTATAAACATTCATTTTTGGACAAATCATCTAGGCTTGTTAGAAGATCATTCTTATGTAACATAGACATTAATTATATTGAGGAGGAAGAAGAAGAGATGGAGGAAGATGATCAGGAAATTGACGAAGGAGTGGATATGGATGGACAATTACTAAATTTAGGAACCGAGGCTGACGTAAAAGTAAGCAAGTTTAGGGCTAGTGAATTATTTAATAATTTTGAAGAAAAAGATGTATGTGTTATACAAAGCTACTCTAAAATTGAAAGTCGAAGACTAGGAACATTTGCTATTTGCCTTCCTTGTAGTGCAATTCACATGAGATATTTACGGAGAGGGGAGTCCGATCATGTGAGCTGCCACTACAAAAGAGCCTATGTTGTTAGTGCTTCTGATTTACATTGTGCTATTTGTAGGATACATCTTTTTCTACTAATTCCTGAACATGCTTGCTTTTACTGCAACAAAAATGAAAAAAAAGAGATAGAAAATTATATTGTTAAATATTAATAATAAACATAGTTTGTAAAGGTGATGGGTAGATTATTTCAACAATATTAATTTTAAATATAGGTTATAAACGTAATGGGTAGATTATATCAAAAATATTAATTTTAAACATAAATTGTAAAGATAATAAGTAGAATACGTCAACAATATTAATTTTAAAAAATGTCAACTGTTACTATAAGCGGTTATATATTTTCATTGCTATATGCAAA
The DNA here is from genome assembly GCA_030620095.1 of Kuschelorhynchus macadamiae. Taxonomy (NCBI): domain Eukaryota; kingdom Metazoa; phylum Arthropoda; class Insecta; order Coleoptera; family Curculionidae; genus Kuschelorhynchus; species Kuschelorhynchus macadamiae. Next base: position 275,400 of record JAUTXW010001097.1, on the reverse strand, counting down.
ATACTTCTTTTTATTCTAACATCTGACACTGTATTTGTAAATGAAATAGCTAATCATATGTAAAAAAAAAAGTGTCGATTATGTCAACTGCCACTAGAAGCACTCATATATTAGCATAACATTTTGTTAACGCTTGTTTCTGTATTCAATTGAGTTTTCTCTTACTTGATGCAAATTATATTAATATTATTAGTATAATTAAAAAGTAGTAGATTAGGCTATGCCGGTCCGACAATCAAAACCGTCATTTTTACATGTAAATTCCCATAAGAAAATTTAAGCTTCCATTTGCAAAAGTGGTGCCATTTTAGGGCGTGGCACTTTTTGTGTAAACCCATAACAATTGTTTTGTTATGTAATGTGAAAATTAGTATGTATTAAAAAACTTGTTAGATCATTGTTGTCGTTTCAATATAGGAAAAGGAAAAAATGTGTGTCAATTATTATATATATTTACATTTACTTTTTTTTACAAAATTATTTGTTAGCAGAGTTTTCACAAACACAAATTATAAAAAATATTATCCTCTTTTTAAAATTACAACAAAATGATGTCTAATTACATCTTTGAAGATTTGTACCAAATAGTAATATCTAGTGCGACATACAGGACAATTGTTTACCATTATAGAACAACCATTTTCATCATTCCATCTTAAAATACATTTTAAACAAAAAATGTGGGAACATGTATTTGGTCTACATGAATCATAATATTCGATTATTTCAAAACAAATAGCACAAAACACTTTTTTCTCTTCACTCTCAGTTTTATTCAAATTTTTTAAAACAATCCCATTATTTTCTACTCGAACTAATGGTATATTTTCTTCTTGAACTCCTGGTATAATTTCTTCGAGGCTAATTGTCTGAAGCGGAATGGATCGATTTCTTTCTCCAACTGATTCACTCATTTTATTTTAATATTATTATTAATAGATTTATTCAACAGATTTTTTTCTTTTAACAGTCACTCGTACCTTAACATACTAAAATGATCATGATGCACCTATTTATAAGAATTAAGAATGCAAAATCAAATGTGGGAGAACAAAGAGAAAAAATTAAAAAATATGATGCGAATGAGAATAAAAGGGGAGGAAGTTAAGAATGAGGGACATGAGAGAGAGGAAGAGGAGGAGGAGGAGGCGCTCCCCTATTATAACTACTGTTCAGCTACAGCAGATTGAACAATTTGTTTATTTTTAATACATTGTTCATGTTCCTTAAGTCTAGTTGATATGATATGAGTGTCCTGTTTCTCCCACATACACTTCTCCATAGGAGCAAGGAATTTTATATACTCCTTCTGTTTGGAAAGGTACAAGATCTTTTGGGGATCGCAATCATTGGCCAATCTTCTTATGTGTATTGAAGATTGTACGTATGTTGGACCGCCGAAGTAATCGTCCTATTTGGTCTGTAGTGCCATGTATGTAGGAACGAACAACTCTACCTAATGGTGGCTCTTTATCATTCTCCTTTGGCGGAGTTGGTTTACGCTCTCTTTTAATTGAACGCGTAATATCTTCAGTGCAATAGAGCCCTCTGAGAGCTTCGGTCAGTTTCGATGTTTCCGATGTTAAAGCATCTTGATCAGAAATCGAAATAGCTCTGAATACTAGTGAGTTAATAACCGATTTCGTTTGTGCTAGATGGTGATGAGAATTTGCGTTTAAGTATCTATTTGTATGTGTAATGTACCATTTTCTTTCCTTTGAACACATACATCTAGAAAGGGAATTGTTCCATTAGATTCAATTTCCATCGCGAATTTGATATTATGATGTTGCTGATTACGGTGGTCCAGAAATATGAGAAGATTATTCTGTCCATGAGGCCAAACAACAAAAGTATCATCTACATATCTAAACCAGTGCTTCGGTTTTAGTGGAGCGGATGTTAGAGCAATATCCTCAAAGGCTTCTATAAAGATATTCGCTACCACAGGTGATAGAGGGGATCCCATAGCTGCCCCTGAAGTTTGATCATGAAAAGTTCCTTGAAAAATTATATAAGTAGATGTAAGACAAGGACACTAGGTCTATTAAGTTCTTATCAAGATTATTATTATCCAGTATGTCTGATATAATGGAAATTGAGTCGTTGACAGGAACATTTGTGTAAAGTGATTCTACATCGAAACTGACCAAAATATCTTGGGGATCCAACTGAATTGTCTTGAGTTTTTCCACGACATGTGCAGAGTTTTGAATAAAAGAATCTGTTTTTCCAGTAAATGGATTAAGAAAATTTGAAAGATATTTACCTAGTTTGTATGTGGGCGAGTCTATTGCACTGACGATCGGTCGAAGTGGTACGTTGTCTTTGTGTATCTTCGGAAGACCGTAGAACCTGGGAGTCTTGGAGCTGCTTGGTTTTAGTGATTTTTTCTCCGCTGGTGGTAGACTGGATGTGTTGATCAAATTGGTAATGCGTCTTTCTATTCTACTTGTGGGGTCTGCCTGCATAACCTTATAGGTGTTGTTGTCCAAAAGTTAAGTAACCTTTTCCACATATTCTGTTCTGTCCATGACGACTGTGGCGTTGCCTTTATCTGCTGGAAGTACCAGAATGTTTGCGTCTTCATTGCTGTTTTTTCGGCTGCGAAGAGGTCCGATTTCGGTGGTTTTGAGTTTTTAATGATCTTCGCTGTCTCATATCTGACTTCATCGGCTTGTTCCACTGGTAATCTTCTGATTGCTGCTTCAACAGAAGATACTATGTCTTCTACGGGAATGGTATTCGGTGCTATTGCGAAGTTTTGGCCCTTGGAAAGGACGGAAAGTTCTGCTTCGGATAACGGCTTCGATGACAGGTTGATAACTGTGTTAAACCCACAAACATGGTTAAAAGAACAAGAATCTTATATTTTATTTAAGGTCAGTATTAATAGAAAAATATCACAAAATCTATCGTTGGAGCTAATACAATAAAAAAGTTTATTTTATGAATAAATAAAAGATTTTCACACTATCAGGAAGGTTTCACATTTGATGTTTGAAAAAAATCAATTACTAATTAGTAGAATACCTGAGATCTGCATTGCGTTTCAATTGTTTCTAGTACTATAAATAAAACTTGAGAAATAACGTGTTCAAAGTTGAACCTAATAAAAAGCTTCACAAGGTCTACTATGACACAAAATCCCCTTAGCTCATTGTCTATAATATCTGTAGGAAATGAAGGAGCAAAAATATAGATTTTTAATAGGTAAATCCAATATATCTAAAATAACTTATATTTTAGGTTTTTATGAATATTAAAAATCTTTTTCCACAATTTTGTTTTAGAAGTTGTATGTTTATTGTGATGGTTATAATAATATTTAGATTAAATCTGATCTCTGTATATGTTTTTTGTTTTTTAGTATTTTCATCATTTACAATATTAAATTAAGTTGTAAAAATTGGTAGTGTTTTTTTAACTATTAAGTATTTTAGTTATTTAAGGGAGTCTTTTTAGTATGACATGAGGGAGGAGGGTTAAAAAAGTTCGCGGGGGGACCCCAAAAAAAATTTTAGCGCTACTGTTTGATTCGAAATCCCTTTAAGGAGGAAAATTCAAAAATGGTAATTTTATACTAGCACCATATTGTTTTTTTTTTCGTATCTATTGTGCCAAAAATGTCTCAGTTTTATACTAATTTTGGGTATTTACACTCAAAAATCGGTTTTTAGTATATAAAACTAATTTTCTACATCTTGACTCGTAGAAAATTAGCTATTGGAGAAATATGGTGGGAAATATAAAATTTTCTACATACCTAAGCCTGCCCACCGGGCCCCACTCTCTTACTTTCACTCTGGTTACGCTCCTGCTCTCTACATCTACGCATCGTTATTTAAATGATCGTCATTTATTAACGTATATCTGCCACTAAAAATAATTAATTTTTAGTTGCGTCCAAGTCAGAAAGCAATTTGTAATGAATTGACTATGTTTACGAATTTAGAAATTGTCTGGTGCGTTAAGTATAAATAGTAAATTAATACATGTCAGTGGAGACAAATGGCCCGTGAGACTCCCGATTCGCTCAAACTTGTTGACAGGCCATCAACTTAAATTTAGACCGTTGCCGAATGTCTTGAACTTAATATTACAAGAAACATTTTTATGGATATATCGATTGATATGAGTGAGACAGTTTTCCGACAGCTGATTTAGCTAACGATCGGATATGTTCTTATAGGACAGTTCTCAGAGGCAAAAATCAACCTAAATAGAACACAATTAAAAATTTAGAGAGAGATTATGGATGAGCTTATTTAGGCGTAATCGTGTAAATTGGCAGGATCTAAAAATGCACGGACAAATTCTGAAATGAAGACTGTTAAATAAGCTGAGAAAGGAGGATTTTTTACTGTTTTCGTTAAACTTCGAAAACAATTTCTGAACGAGCATATTATCATAGAAAATAGTAAAGTTATTAATACTTTTTTGTCCTTTATAAATGAAAACAGATCAATAGGAATCCAATTTTTTGTGTTCAGGTGTACATAGTAACTAACAAAATAATACCTACATATATATTTAAGCAGGTAATCAAGAAATTTTAAAGTGGTATGTATTGATTAATATTACGTCTGTTTTATTGAAACTTTTCATTTAGAATAAAATTATTTTTATGGGTATGAGGAGTATACCTAGTTGATTCATTTTGTTTGTCGTATTACTTGGAACTGAAAAATACTTTCCTGAGTCAAAAAAAGTGTCAATTGATGGATTACACTCTTCATTGTCCATTTAGGCATGATGTACCTATGTATTCATAGAAAATTACAGATCTTTTTACAATTATTTTTTTTTAAATCTGAACATCCTGTCTTTCCTTTCTTTTGTTTAACTTTAATAAGGAAGTTGGTTTTAGTTTTAGTACTTCGGTAAATTTGTGTATGTTTTAAGAATAATGAATGATGAAGAGTAACTAAATTATCTTCCACTTTAATTGATCATATATTTGTTAAATATAAAAATATAACTACAACTCAGGCAAGTATTGTACCTTTCATATTCCAGTTCTCCTTAACAGATCATTATCCAATTGCATTGAAAATTAACATAACAAAAAACCAAACAAAGGTTAATTCAAAACAATGTTCGATTACACAAAAATTAATATCTTCACTAAAAAATGAAACCTGGCAGGACATATATAATAATAAAGACGCGGAAAATTCCTATAATACCTTTAAAAATAAACTACTCATGTATATAGAACCCTGCAAAACTATAATTAATTTTTCAAATAAAAATAAAAGATTAAAGCCCTGGATTACTAGTGGTATATTAAAGTTAATTAGTCAGAGAGACAAGTTGAAATTGGAACTTAATAAAAACTTTTCATTATAAATTATAGAAATAATCTTACTAAATTAATAAAAAATGCTAAAAACGGGTATTATAAATAAAAGATTATTTCTGCCGGAAATAATTATAAAAAAATATGGAAAATTAGAGATGAAATGTAAATATAACCAAGAAAAATAATAGAATTGATAGCATTATTAACAATGAAAATGAAATTATTTCCGACCCTAAACAAATGGCAAATATATTTAATGATTTCTTCACTAATATAGGTACTGACACGCAAAAAAATATAGCCAGAACTAAAATGTTATGCAATAATAAAAAAAAACAACAAAAACTCATTTTTTCTAAAACCTCTTAGTGAAATTGAATTGATTAGGCAAATTTCGACTTTAAAAAATTATTCTTCCCCAGGGAAAGATGGAATTACTTCAAAAATAATTAAAGATATTCATGTTTATATAGCAAAACCGTTGTGCTGCCTAATTAATCTTTCTTTCTTATATTCAAAAATCCCCTCAGATTGGAAAACATCCATAATTATCCCTGTATTTAAAGCAGGAAATAGACAGGAGACAAGCAATTATAGACCAATCTCTCTAATAAATAATTTCGCTAAACTGTTTCAAAATGTTGAAAAATGCCTCAAAAATAGATTGGTGGACTGCCTTGATAAAAATAATTTAATATAAGACAAACAATTTGGGTTTACAGCTGATCATAGCATAGAGGATGCCGTGTTTCAACTGATTAATCAAATTAATAACTGTATTAATGAAAACAAGAAGGCATTAGCTGTTTTTATAGATCTTGCAAAAGCATTTGATACGGTCTCTCATCATCGTTTATTGGTAAGGCTTGATACTTTGGCAATTCGTGGAAATCAACTTAAACTGTATTGGGTCCAGTTCTATTTTTGGTATACATCAACCAAATCGGAAATATAGTAAAAGATGCAACTGTTATTTCATATGCTGATGATACCGCTATTTTATTTCAGGGAAGCGGATGTATACCGAAGGGCGGAGCTTGGCCTTGTAGAGCTGTCACGTTGGCTTAGCTTTAGTCTTCTTAGTTTAAATATTAAAAAAACAAATAATATTAGTTTCTCAGTTGCAATGGCAGATAGTTGAAATGATGTTTTAAAAATTCATAAAGGTGACTTCAATAAATGTAAATGTGAACAAGTAAAAAATATTAAATATTTAGGTATTATAGTAGATCAGCATTTAAGATGGGATGAGCACTGCTATCATATAACTTCAAAAATTAGAAAACTTTTTTACAAATTTTATCATCTCAGAGACATATTAGACAATAAACAATTAAACATTATCTATACAGCTATAGAATCAATACTCAGATATTGGATAATTATCTGGGGAGGGGCTTTCAATAATGCATTGCGATGTGTGACATCTACACCAAATACTGTACTAAAAATTATATTTAGAAGAAAAAGACGTTATTCCACCGACAATTTATACAAAGAAACGAAAGTTTTACCTCTCCGAGCTCTATTTACGCGTAGTTGTATGATGTACCTGCCAAAAAGTAAATCTCTTTTGCCCAGAATGGATAATATACCACTCGTTCGAAAAATATTTATAAAACTCCGCTCTATAAGAAAACTCATGGCCAAAGAATAGCTACGTACTTTGCTCCTAAGTTATTTAATTTGCTACTTCACAACCTGCAGATTTTAATACCAAACAAAATCAAGTTTAGAAAGGAGACACAGAAATATGTGAAAGGACATTACAGCTCGCTTATACACATCTTCAACCAATAAATGTCCTGGAATGTGGAAGGTAATTAAACTAGTTTGAATGGTAAACGGTTAAACCTTGAGTCTGCTTTTCTGGGTCCTGTGCTCTTCCTCTCGGTCGATCTTTTTTCCCTTCTGCTGGTCTCGCTCTTCTTTCCGTTTGGGTTTCCCTGCTCTGCTGCCCGCTTTAATTAATTTTTTTGTCTCTAAGAATTAATAAATCTCGACTAATCAATTTTAACTTAATTAATTGATAAGTATAATTACTTGCAAACCATTTGTTGCAAGTGCTTTGCAACACAAACGGAAGGAGCACGTGAGCATCCTTCGGTTTAGCGCAAGACATTAGACGCAGACTCTAATAAAAAATTTTGAATTTGAATTTTTTTTTAATGCAAAAATTCGTCACAAAGTCTTTTTTTTGTTAATTTAATACCAAGGAAAAAATCTAATCGCAGAACTCGATGCCGTAAATAGTTGGCGGTTTAAAGTTGAATGAAATCTTTGTTTTATATATTGCTTATGCAATTGTTTAGGTATCCGGTGCCCCGGGTGCAAGTCTAGACCCAGAAAATTGGACTCCTGCAGCTTCATACAATTATGGGTTTCCATATAGAGATTTTTACCAACCCTTTGTATCTAATTGTAAAACGTTCAGGTCAGACAACTAAACCTTAATTCAAACAATAACGCCTTACTGTTTTTAACATAAAAAACTACATATTTAATAGCAACCAAATAATTTTATTATATACATATAATAGAAAGCAACATGAAATAAAAAGTTATTTCTTGTACTGTACCAAAGTCTATCCCAGTTAAAAGTTGTCCAGCAGGCAATGTATATATTATGGATTAGTATGAATAGTAATAGTATATTACGTAATAATTGCTTCAACTCGGGTGAAATTTACATGCTGTAAAAGTCAAAGATATAGGAATAAATAATAACACAATTAAGTAATACAGATATAGGTATATATATAACATATAATAAATTTTCTGTACCATTATTTTAAACTAAATATATTTTCAATTTTCCAAAAATAGTTTTAGGCACTTTTCAAAAAAAAATTATATTATTTTTTGTGAATCTTTTCCTTCAGCTTTGGACACGCTGTTTCTATAATACTTATTATTTTTAAGTGTTCTGTTTACACTCATTATGTAAGGCATCTTCGAAATCTTCATAATAAGTTAATACAGTTCTAATACTTTCTTGGTCTACAGAGTCTTTATTTGTAGTGCAAAGATCTATTAGAAATTTGAATATGGATGTTATCTCTTTGTAAGGGGTAAACCTTCTGTTTAATTCAATTATCACTGAATAGTTTAAAACTTCAATTTTAAATTTATCTTTATTTACACTTATCTCGATTTGATACTCCCTATTTGAAAGTTTTTTCTTCTTACATCCGCTATATTGCTTTTTAATCCCTGAAGAGTATCAGTCTTTGAAAAAACATTTAAACAAAAAAATTCAGCTAGAAAAACAACTTTATTGTGATAATATAATCGCCAATTCCACGAATAAAACAAAAATGTCATGGAATATTGTTAACAGGATTCAAGGTAGAAATAGTACCAAAAAAATAAAAGAAATCTCTGATCCACATTATAATAAACAAAAATTCTTAGTGAAATTACCTTGGTCTTCGGAAGTTATCTCTCCTTGGAGAGGAAAAACTTAACAATAATTTTGATAGAAACTCATAAATGTACTTTGACTAAAAAGCATGTCCCAAATTCAATGTTTTTTTGAATCTATTACTAGTAAATAAATAATTGATACAGTGAATACAGTTTCAAATAAGAATTCTGCTGGATTTGACGATATCATGTCATTTATAAAGAAAGCTATAGGCGAAATAGCTAATATTCTTACTATTCTGTTCCTAAATGCCTTAAAATTGCCATTGTCGTACCCATATTTAAGAAAGGAGAAAATTATAGACATATTTCTCTATTAAGCTGCTTTTTTTGGTTAAATATAATATTTTTTCAGATCGTCAGCATGGCTTTCGTTGGGACTTTGTTCAATATGTAACAGATAAGATTGATAACAGGGAAAATGTAATCTCCTTCTCTTTTGATCTTACTCACGCTTTTGACACTGTTGATAAGGATTTTGTGGCATTGAAATTAAACAGTTTTGGGATAAAGGGTAACTTGAAGGACTGGAACTTTTTTAACCAACAGGACATTTTCGGTGAGGGTTGACGGTTCAAAGTCTAATCTTTTTGATCAAAGTATAGAACACCTCAGTGTAGTATCTTGTGACCGCTAATTGTTCTTCTTTTCGTTAATGATTTGTCCGAACGTAATCTCCCAGGGTAGAGTATTCTTGTATGCCAATGATACTACAGTTGTTGTCTCGGATCCGGATATGGCTGCATTAAAGCCAATATTATTCTGAAGGAATTTTCTTCCCGGTGTTGGAAAAAGAAACTTATGATTAATCAGGCTAAAACGCAAAACATCATGTGGTCTCATTTTTGATCTAGATGATCACAAGCTAGTTTTGAGTGATTCACTAAATTTCTTGATATCCATTGATAGTGATTTAACCTGGAATTGGCAAATTTTTGAGGTGTGTTCAAAAACCAATAAGAGCTCCTATGTTTTAACACTCTTTAAAGAATTATGTTACTCTTGGAACCCTTCTAGGTGTTTACTATGCCTTTGTTCATTCTTTAGTTGCTTACAATATTGCTGTATGGGCTCAGTTATCCGACATCAATAGAGTATTTTTGGCGCAGAAACGGGTTGTTCGGATTATTTACTCAATTATTTACTAAAATTTTTGACTAATTATTCATAAGAACAAACATTTTTGTCGGTTTAATAGTTCTTACCATAACTATGACACGCAAAATAAGTCTAATGTCTTGCTTTTAAAGCAAAATTTAATTCAAATATAAATTCAATTCAAATTCAAATATCTTTATTACTATCACAATAAAACATCATTACAATTCAATAACACTTAAAAGATAGTAACGACGGACAGTACCGCGATTATCCCAACCGATAACACAGTGTACCCAAAGAGTACCTGTGTGGTAGAGCCCGTTTTAAAAATAAATTACTATAATTTGCAAATTTACTTCTAAGAACTAAGATTCGATACACTTTAAAGTATTACAATACAATAAACAAGACAAAAAAAACTATCAAGGCAAACAACAGGCGTCCAAGCAAGGGCAGGAGGAGGAGGAACCAACACGACACTGATGTAGGAGTATTTAGATTAAAAGTATCACTACTAAACAAAAGAGGGGATCGACCAGCAAACATTTAATTTAGCTCAAATGAAAATGCCGAGGGAAGTACTAGTGCTTTTGCACATCCAGAAGATATTTTTTTATATAGGATGCATATTTTCCGTGCGTAAATTCCTTAACATGATTTGGTAATGTATTCCACATTTGAACTGCAACGTATGAAAATGATTTTTGGAAGCTTGCCGTTTTATGCTGAGGTACTAAGAAGCAATTTGTGTTTCTAGTATTATGTGAGTGTGAAAAACTATTAAATATATTTTTTAAGTACGGCGGCTGTCCGGCTTTGAGTATTTTATAGATAAAAATATACATGTGATACAATCGTCGATTTTTCATGTTTAAAATTTCGTTAATATTTAAGTAGGGAGTAATATGATGCCTATAAGGAATGTTGTAAGAAAATCTCATGCAGCTATTCTGTATTTTTTGTATTGTTCTCTGTAATGCTGACGACAGAGAATCCGAGTAAACTATGTCACCGTAATCCAATAAGGATAAAATAAGCGTATCACACAAATAATATTTTGTTTTAGGAGGAAGTATTTTCTTTAAAGGGTACAAATTTTTTAAACGCATATATGCTACTTTGAGTTTACTTTTAATATGCGCATGAAAAGAAAGAGATGAGTCAAGAATCAAACCCAAGTTCCTTGCCTCCGTCGCTACGGGAAGGATTTCATTATCTATTTTCACTGAATAATTTACAGAAATATTTGATAGTGTATCACGATTATTTCCAAAGAAAACAACACATGATTTTGAAGCATTCAATTTTAAATTATGGTCATTAGCAAAGTTGCTTATATTTTGTAAGTCTGCATTAAAATTTTTCTGAGATAAATTCGAGTCAGATGAGTTGAATGAGATATATAGTTGCGAATCATCTGCATATTGTTGTAAGTTAGAATGCCTTACACACTCATTCATGTCAGCAACATAGAGAGAAAACAATAAGGGTCCCAATATGGAGCCCTGGGGCACTCCCGATACCAGAGGCAAACTATCAGATTTATCAATGACACCGCCTCTTGTAATTGATACACTGTGTGACCTTTCTTTAAGGTACGAACTGAGTAAGGATACTGAATCATCTGAAAATCCAAAATAGTGCAGTTTAGCAAGAAGCATGCAATGACTTATAGTATCAAATGCCTTACTAAAATCAAGAAGAGCCATGCATGTATTTTTTTTTAATTCGCTATTGATTCTTATGTTATTAACCATGCTTACTAAGCTAGTTATTGTACTATAATTTTTGCGGAAACCCGACTGTCAACCTGGTACAATATTAAGTGGATATACAAAATCGCTAATTTGCTGACAAATATGCCTCTCTAGAATTTTAGAAACCACGGGTAAAATACTTATTGGTCTCAAATCTTTTATTTCTTTGGGATTAGCTATTTTGGGTAATGGAATAATTACTGCTTTTTTCCATTCATTAGGAAATACGTTATTTAAAATACAAGTATTTATAATATTTATTAAGGGTTTTAGGCAATACGGTAGACAAAGTTTCAGGCCTTTTATGGATAATCCGTCCGCCCCAACAGCATTTGTGTCAATCCCTTTCACAATTTTATATATCATTTCTTCGTTTATAAGATTAAAATTTAATTCTTTAGTTACCTTATTGTGTTTGTTAAATTTATAAAATTCAATTTTATCCTGAGATACCGTATTAGTGACATTAATACAGCTAGCAAAATATTTATTTAAGGTCTCTGAATCAGATAAATTTTCGGGCAAGTCAATTTTTTTATTCTGCGTTAAATTAAGCTTCTTTGCATTATTCCAAAATTCACTCCCACTTCCTGATGACATTTGATTGAAATAAACAATTTTTTCTCTAATAATCGCGTGTTTAGTATTTTTAATCTGTTACCGTTGTCATTAAAAACTATGGCATCTGCAAATAAATTTAAAAACGAATTAAAAAAACTATTGACAGCTGATGCATTTCATTCCATAAACGAATTTGCTGTTTATTTGGGGAAATTTAGATAATTTATTCGACTAGTATCATTTACGAGCGACCCTCCATTTTGAATAAACATTACCAGCCATCCTTTAATTTGACTAACGCTTTGTAAGAGTGTGAATTGAAAATTGACTACTTTGCATATTAATAAGTTAAGTATGTGTGATGTCGTTTATTGTTATGTAGTATATATATATATGTGTGATGTAGTTTCTTGTAATATATTATGTGCTGAAGCCAATTTTATTATTTTTTAGGTTTTAATATTATACACCTATGATTTGTCTCTATCTACACATTGTATTTCTCGAAATGTAAAATATTTTGAATTTGAATTTGGAATTAACTCGCTGGATATCTATAAAATATCCATAATTTCTAAACCAAGAATCTGTAATCGTTTGCTTACTTTATTAACTTGCACCAAAATTTCTTTCCAAATTACATGTAAAATTGTATATTCTAGAATCGTCAACTTTTTACAAATTACACTCTTTTTCTTCAAAAACTAAATCTACAACATTGGGTTTATTAGAATGCAAAACATCAACTCGTACATTAAAAGTAACAAAAGTAACTTGTCTTGCGCTAAGTTAGCCTGTGACATTAGCAAGGCATTGGACCTGGTATCTCATAAATGATAGATATGGTGTAAGACGGTATGCATTATATTGGTAAGAATCCTAGTCAAGCGACAGATCACAATATGTCGAAATAAAAAAGGGGAATGAAATGGTGCGTCTTCGTAGAAATGAATGATAAGACGTGTTCTTCAGGGCTCTGTCCTGGGGCCACTGTTATTCTTACTCTATGTCAACGACCTCTCAAGCGCAATTCCTCATACAAAAGTTACCCTGTATGCGGATGACTCTACATTTGTTTTAGGCACTCATACACTGTTAGAAAATAATCTCGTTATTCAAGAAACCTTAAACAGCGTCTTCAACTGGTGTTTAGCAAACTGTCCTTCTTTAAATATATCAAAGCCTAATGTTTTATTCTGCAATCCTCTTTAAATTCTCCCACTTATTAGAACGATAAAATATAACTGTATCATCAGCAAAACTAATTATTTTTACCCTAGAGTTTATTTTTAATAAATCATTAATATAAATAGTAAAAAATAATATATGGGAGCAAAGATGTATAATCACTTATCAAGACGATACAAAAATCTACCACATAAAATATTTATAAGTTCTGTCAAAAAACCGTTTATTTCTAAATGCTAGTAATGACTACATAGAACTTTTAAGAAATACAGATTTTGAAACTTAAATATTCTGAATATAACAAATTTTCTAGATACTTGGGTATCTTACATGTATCGAAAAATTTGTATTTTTTAGGTTGTGTGTATTATCCTCGCACAATGTAAATTATTTTTTTGGAAAAAAGGTAAGTTTAAATAGAGCGTCATAATCGGCACTTTATGCCACCTGGTGGTCCTCATTGTCTTTAAAGAGTATAAAAGATTCGCTACTTAAAACAAATGCAGAAAAAAATACATATAGGTATTGGATTATAGACAATAGACAATAGACAATTTATTCATCTTTTCGGCTACAAAAAGTAGATAAGACATGTCAACAAAGGGATGTATAATCCCAGCTTAAATAACAACAAAAAGTAGAAACCTCTTACTATTAAACACACTATCTTATTTAAACCCACTTTAAACGATTGATAACTACAGTGTGAATACAAAGAGACAGACAGAATAAAGGACATACATGTTTATAACAAACAACAGAATATTAAAAAAAAAACAGCATTCAATTTCTGCCCAGAAGATAAGTTTCAGTTACAAAATAAAAAGTTTCATTTAGTAGTAGCGTTTTTATTTGTTTTTTAAAAGGTGCTCTGTTTTCAATAATTTTTATATTTTCGGCAGTATAGCAATAAGTAAAATAGTCTGCAACCTAATGACTAGTTTTTTTTAACATATTCATGATTGTGTTTTCCGATACAAAAATTTTCTCTATTTCGTGTCGGATAACTGTGAAAGAAGCTATGCGAAATGAAGATGTCTTGATTTTGATATATATATATATATATATATATATATATATATATATATATATATATATATACACTAAAAGTTTATATACATAGAAAATTGTTAGATAGTATTTTTTTATTTTCAAAGACTTCCTTATAGTATACCTTCCTTATATGACAAGCTAAAGGTCAGTCTCTGAATCAGAAACACTTAATGAGTTTATTAAAGATTTTATCATAAAAAACATTTATTTAGTCTCGAATAAACATAATTTATATGCAATATAGAATCTATGGTGATTCTTGAAACTTTGAACTCTGGCTAACAGGGAAAGTCACATTATTAAATAAAATATCTAGATTTATTGGTTTGCGCTTTTTTGTCTTAAATTCTATATAAACAGTTTTTGATAGATTTATTATAAAGTTAGTAAACAGAGAGTAAAATGAAAAGTTGTAGAAAATAGAATAAAGTTTTTGAATTTTTTCGTTTTTGTGTGGAAAAAGTAAATAATTTAGTTTATATTGTGGTTCAAAGCAATGACATCGTTTGGTTTTTAGGTCAATTTTCAAAAAATCGTAACTTTCTAGTTTTTATCCGATATAACTTCAAAGGAACCGGCTGAATTATAATAGAAATTAATGTTGGTCAATGGCTGGAAAAATCTTCAAACGGAAAAAAAAATTAAACTTTTTGTACACAAGTGTTTTTCTTAGAACATTAATATTTTATCTAAAAAAGTTTTGAAAATAAAAAAATACGTTCCAAACTTCGATCTCTCTCATAATTAAACAGCGACCCTCAGATTTTATTAAGAAAAATCTATAATATTTCTTTCAGCAAATGCAATTTTTTAACATCGTTGAAAAGCAATGGTGTAGAGTCTTAAAATCTTAAACAGGGTAAAAGAGAAAGTATGAAATTCGTCATACATTTTACTTTTTTTGGAACTTTCCGTTCCTCTTCTAATTAAATATATATATTCTTTAGTCGAATCGAATTATAAAAGCTGATCGGCCATTTTAAACCCGCTATCTTGAATTTATATCATATAAATACCGGCTCTTGCAGAAAGCTCAATTAAAGTTTAAAATGTTTAACGGAAAGTCAAATTTGACAGCGAGTTTCTAGATTTTGGTACGCAGCTTGTCAAATCCAAAAGGTCGGTTAAATATTCTAAACACCAATTAGGTTTTGTGCAACTGAGGGTTTATCATCTAAATTTAGTACGAATGCCAATTTCTATCCAAGCCAATCGAAAAAGTCGATAAATTGAATGGAGTTAAGTGCTGGGACATAATGTAACACATTTCAAAAAAAGTATTATCGGCAACTTTTTAATTTCCACCCTGTACATTAGACGCATTATCAAAATATTGAATCATATATATCTTTCAAGAAGAAATATTTATAAATAATACATTTTTGCCGAAACAATAAAAATAAGAAGTGTCTCCGCTTGTTAACTCTATCCGTGGACATAATTTATATATGGGTAGATGGTTATATGACGAGGTAACAATAGTGAGAATACGAAATACTGTCGAAAAACCGCATGCATCTATCCCTCCTTTTGTTATTTTTGCTGTAGTTATTAGATTTATTTGATCTCCATATTTAATACTATCCCCTCTAGTAAAAAACAGGCCACCACGCCATAACAGTATTTAAAGCCAAGCGAAAAAAACAGGTAACACATGGCATTTCTTGATACGCTACTGACTAATCAACTCGATTTCATAATGAGTTTTATCCGTATGCTGGACGCACACATATTAATGCACCCACAATGTATACGTTAAGGGCACATTCATCAATGTCTCCGCTATATATTTGCACACTGTAAAAAGGGCACTTTTGATGCCCCACATCCAATTTAATCTACATAAATTTTCAAATCTGAAAAGCCAATAAAGAAAATTGCACCGGATGCTGATAGGTGGTATTAGGGAAATTGTATTTCCTCCACAATGTTTGTCTTTTGGGGATTTATTAACGCGAGTGGCATAAGGGTGGACATATGTAAATTAAAACAACATAATGTGGTTTTATTTTATATTGCTTTTCTGTTAGTTGTCATAGAATACATTCTAATGTTAATAAAATAGAGCAATTAAACCTTTATATCCAACTGTTCTAGAAAAAGAAATAATACAAATTAGGAAACCAAAAACGTGGGAAATTAAGCAAACATAAAAACATTTTTTGTCAGCTGGCCACAAAACTAGCTTTTTGAGTTACATTTTAAATTAGAAATTCTGCCGTTTCTTACTTTGATCTGAAAATACCAAATCAGACCGGAACAACAAGGATTGGTCTGGGAAAAATACTCTTTGCTGGACTCGTTTTTCCACCTCGACGAACTGTGG
Source organism: Kuschelorhynchus macadamiae (assembly GCA_030620095.1). NCBI lineage: Eukaryota > Metazoa > Arthropoda > Insecta > Coleoptera > Curculionidae > Kuschelorhynchus > Kuschelorhynchus macadamiae. The sequence continues at coordinate 258,683 of JAUTXW010001097.1, read as the reverse complement.
TCAATTTCCAAAAAATAGGACGACAAATTACTAAATTGAGCAATGCGACAAGTTAAAGCTTGTTTGCTAAGATATAAGATTTATTATTTTATGAAGCAAGAGTAGCATTTTAGCCAGGGTTATAAATTTATTTAGATTGGTTGTCGATGTACCGAATGTACATGTAATACACTATCTATTTTTAGGGGTTTGGAAACAGCTTACTTACCCAGTGTATCACGTTTGATATAGAGATAGAACTGGTAAAGTGTTGGCCAATAAGGTGGCCTAATAAAATTTTTAAAAAATCATTGTAAAATGATCAGTTTTTTTCATAAATATACGACAATATTTAAATATTTTGAAATCTAAATGCACTAAAATTAGAAACTCTTAATTTGATCTAAAGGCATTACTCATCAAGTCTGGTGCCATGATAATAATATTACCAAATCCAAAGAAATTTAGTATACTGTTTTTTAGAGCAATTACATACATATTTTTGAATAGGGTCGTATAACCTTAAATATCTATTTTACTTGTTTAAAAAAAATGCATGGCTTAAAAATATCATCAATAGATCCATCAATGAATTGACTAATAACCCACGTGTACTAAATTTATCTTTTAGATATTTAGCCTGGTAAGATTTATGAAAAATACTAATGCAAATAGAAAACCAAGTGAAATAGAAATATACAATGTTACAATAATATTGAACAAGGTTTTTGATACTTTTTACGAAACAGGTTGTGTTATCAGCATAAAAAAAGCTTAATACTGGTTTCCGTTCATGCGAACCAGTGGCGTATACAGGTTTTTAGCGACCACGAATTAAATTAAATAAGTAGATTTTTGCATTGACATACACCGCCATTTTGATCCGTTATGTGGAATACGTTCCATTTTATCCCTATATCAAATTTAATTTTTCTGCAAAATGTAAAGCCGTTTGAATAAAAAGATTTTTTTTGATGTTTTTTTAAACATTTTATTTAGCCGCAACTTTGTTTCGCCATATTGAATTCGTACCACAACTTTACGAGTTTATCTCAATATCACACTTAATACTTGCACAAAATTTGAATCTAATTTAGAAAACGAATGTAATCAGTAGTTTTCCAGGCTGATTTTTTAATTTCTTTATTAGGCCGCCATTTTGTTTTTATACATAGGATTCATACCAAAATGTTACCAGTTTAATTCTATGTGATACTTGATTTTTGAGCAAAATTTGAGGCAAATTGGATAATTAGTTTTTTAGTAATCATTTTTTAACTTTTCACTAAGTTGCCATCTTGTTCCGTCATATTAGATTTTTATTAAAATATTAGCAGCTCATCCCGATATGACCTTTAATGTTTGACCATGTCAATCAGGTAAGTCATTTTTAAGATATGCCGCGAACTGACAGAACGACGGAATTGATAAAACATATATTTTTGGCTTCTAGGAAGGCTAAAATGTGTAGATATGTAAGATCTGGTGATTTTTTCACGAATAAAGACATTTCATTTGGCCGCCATTTTGTCCCGCCATCTTAATTTGTACCACATTGTTGCCAGTTGATCTTTATACCATAATACATTTTTTCGTAAAATTTGAAAAGAATCCATTAGGCAGTTTCTCAAGCTGAATATTATAGTATAGCTATTTTGTTTCGCTCTTTGGTATCCGTACCAAAATTTTATCAGAAGATTTTCTCATCATACTTGATTCTTGTGCCAAATGTGAAGTAAATTGGATAGATAGTTCTTTAGCAATAATTTTTGAAACATTTGTCTAGGCAGCCATTATGTCTCGCCATATCGATTTTTACCAAAATATTACTAAGTCATCCCCATATAACCCTTAATGTTTGACCAAAATTTGAAGTCAATTCGATAGTAGTTTTAAGAGGGAAGTAAAAAGGCACATTTTCCAAAATGTGTCCAAAATGCTTCTTGGGATAATCCACTCACCGTTGATAACCCTGTATAAATGAACAAAAAGCAGAACAAACACTATACTTTCCAGCAAGCACGTAATTATTACATCCCGTCAAACGAATATATTAGTTTACTCGATCCGACATGTCGATTAACTTCCTTGTCTGTAATCTGGGATCAAATAAATATCGCCTGATTGATTGATTATTGGAATTGAGTCAACATCAATCTAGGAACGAGTGTTTTGTATTCTGCTTCCCATTCTCTCCAGCGACGTATTTATGTGCGAAAACATTCCTGAATTATTTACAGACCGTTTTATATTTAAATTTCTGCATTTTCTACGCTTCCAATAAATATTTTAAACGAATAAATGTAGTTCATATAGAGAGTCTAAAGTGGCTTTATAAAAGAACAAGTTTGAGCGTTAGCTCGCAAAGAAAGGTCCTTAAATTGTTCACTTTTTTTTAAAACTGAAACATAAAAATGAGGTTTTGCACGCTTTTATATTTCACAGCTTTAAAGCCCGTTCTTTGATTATAAGAGAGTCGAAGTATATAAGGCCCCTGACTTTTGATTTAATCAATGGTCTCTTCCGCCTTTTCTATTCAAAAGAACTGCATTGGATCAACAATAGAATTTATAGGTTGGGTCCTAAGACACATTTAATAATATTTTTGATTCAAAATTTACAGAATCTTATTAAAAATTGGTTTAAAACAAATAATATTATTCCTTTCAAAATTGTCATTGCTCTGAAACTGAAGAAAAATGCCAATAATTCCAAAACGTTGAATTACAGACCCATATATATATATATATATATATATATATATATATATGTATATATTGTTTCATGAAAATATTGGAAACAATGTATCATTGGATCCCAGTAGCTTCTGGTCGTTTATAAAAAAGAAAAAAGAAACTAATGGCATTCCGCAGCAGGTTTCTTACAAAGGTCAGTGTTTTGATGGTGAACAGACATTTGCCAATGTTTTTGCACAGTATTTTGGCTCTGTATTTGAAATATCTAACAAATTAATAATACCCAATCTCAAAGAGATTTTTATTTTACACATATAACGCGAGAAAAAGTTGAGCAGAGCATACAAAATTTAAAACCTAAAAAAACATGCATTCCTTGTTGAATTTTCCGGAGTCTCTTCAAAATGCAATAAGATATTGAGTTGCTCTTCTTCGGTCAAAATTGTACGACGCCTTCGTTTTTCTTTCTTTAAATTTCCATTATTTCTTCTATATTCTATATGGCTGGTAAATCCTATCGAATAACTTTTTTTCTGGGTCGCTCCCTAATGAATATTTAGTAATGTAATAGGGATTACATTCTCTGCTGGGGTCCGATTTTTATTGTTGAGTAAATAACTATCTAGCATATCAATCTTTTTCTGTATAGGAAATATTTAAAAAAGGGGGTAAACTAACTTCGGAAACGGAAATATAATATAAATATACAAGTAAACTAAATTAAAAAACGAAAAATAAGTAAATACGAGGGTATATTAATTTTGTGTTAAAATATTGTAATCATGACAGTAAAAAACACACAAATGAAGCATCTATGGCCAACCTCGTTGAATCGTCAATATGTGCCATAAAACAAATCGTAGGACTAGTATTTCTAAAATAGAATGTATGATCCCAGTGTGATTTAAAACTTGAAAATATCCCCATTTTCATCAAAAAATGAAGAATCTCCCGTAGGATGATCCTAGATGTCTCTAATATTATGTTGATTTAAAAATAGTGAAAATAATGAAGACAAATCATATTATATCAGACAAACTTCAATAAGTCCGAAACAGTAAGCCTCAAACACATATTGCTATACATCGTTGGAATGGGCATTTAACGCTCTATTTGAATTCAGTATAATATATACAAAGCGGCATTTAAAAAAAGGGAAAATCGATGGTATAAGAATATTCCCACGAATATTCCTGAAGACAATTCTTGATAAGTCCAAAGCCGTGAATCTCAGACCCATAGTTTTGTACATCATTAGAAAGGTCTTTTAAAACGCGAAATTTGGCAACACTGTAATATTTTTGAAATATTATAACTTTTCGAATACAAAAAAGATAATTCATCAATTGGTCTTTCCTGTTGTACAAGAACCAATTGAAAAAGTTAATAGATAACATTGTTATACCGGGTAGAAAATATGTCAAAAAGTAGAGATAAACGTCAATAAGGCCGAAACGGTGCAAGACAGACCCATACTATTATATATCATTGATATGGTCTTTGAGAGAAATATTTAAAATTTTATCAATATTTAGGGTGTTGCATTTAAAATAAAAAAGTTCATACCTCTCCACGCCAAACGAAACACCCTCTATATATAAAATAAGAAAAAATAAAAAACATAAGTCATTCTAAGAAACTTTTGTATTTAAAGATTTTCCTAAAACTCACCGTTTCTGATATAAGAGGGTATCCTAAGATAAATGGCCCTCCCTGTACATATATGTATGATATCCCTAGACAGCTCTCTAATCACATAACCAATATTGCATCTATAGTGATATAACAATCATGGTCGAGTTGACAACCACATAGCTTGGCCTGGAAACGCTTTCTGTCACGGTCAAAATAGCGTCAGGTAATGTTAAACGCATTAAAAAATTATGTTTTCTTTGGTTGAGAAAGCTTAGGCGATCGGTTGTATCTACTAGAAGAAGATTTAGAACGAGATTTCAGAAGAATCCGCCGTCACCAAACGTTATCAAGAAATAGTACCAAAAGTTTTCTGCCGAGGTATCTTTGGAGGTAAAAAGACCAAAAAGAAATTTATGTGATGAAGATTTTTTGAATAGACTTTAAGCTGTTCATGAAATAATATTGAATAATCACGGCAAATATCATTGCGAAAAATGGCTTCTGATCTAAGTTTGTTAAAAAGTGAACGTCAAGGACAAACAAATTTTAGATCTCTCCCTATAAAATTCAAACGTTTTAAAAGCTGAATTCTAATTTATTTAGAACTCACCAAAAATATCAATTTGATTATGTCTGATGAGGCTACATGTCACCTAAACGGTCGCTGTAGTAAGCATAACTCCAGGATTTGGGGCTCCGAAAATCCAAGGGAGTACAACGAGTACCAAGGAGACTCTTCAAAAGTTGCTGTATGGTATGCCATTTCAAACGAAAAAAATTATGAATCATTTTTTTTTCAACGAACCAACAGTGACGGCTTCAAATTATATGGATATGTTGAAGATAATTTTTTCCCATAACTCCATCAAGATGGCCATTTAAATGAAACATATTTCCAACAGTATTGGTATGGTACCCCATCACATTATTCTCTTACAGCAAGAGAATCACTAGATGTGATATTTATAGCAAGATGAATAGGAAAAACTGGTCCCAATGAGTGGGCACCTTATTCTCCAGATTTGACAGTTCTGGATATTTTCTTGTGGGGATACGTCAAGGACAGGTGTTACAATTCCGTTCCAGAAAATATCCAGGATCTCAAAAGAAATATCCGAAATGTCATTGAAGGGATTCCCCAAGAGATGCTACAGGATTCCTTTAACAATTTATTGGTACGGATTCATAAATGTGCTGAAAATGGACATCATATTCGAAATTTACTTTCAGAATTATGTCGATTAATAAAAACATAATTTTCTTCTTTACTTCATTTGCAGGAATATCATTGATCGAATTACTAATTTTTTATTTGTAAAACGTTGACTACCCGGTATGGTTCTTAGTGATATTTGAAGACCTCAAGCATGAACCACTTCCTTGACGTTAAGATATACAGGGTGTTCCATTTAAAATAAGTGATAATTTTCAAATTATGAAATGGGATTTTTTTCGATCACTCTGTAGACGTGATACAAAATCATGTATTTCCATAAAAAAAACTTTAACGGGTTACAAAATTCGATCAAAATAAACCGCGTGGTTCTGACTATAATCCTTTAGAAATTATTGACTCTTAAAATTGAACACTTTCGGCTGGGACACCTTGTATTTGACTTATTACATATGTATAGACAAATTTATCCTAAAAATGCTAGTCATATATCCACTTATGAGCAGCAGTGTGTACATTAAGCTTTAGTTACCGTTTCGGAAGATACTGATTGCCGATTACATGATCTTGCCACAATACGGTTTCCAGAACAGTCAAAATAAACTAGTTAAATCTAATAATTATTACACATAAAACTTCCAACGACAATAATAAAAGTAATTTAACTGGGCAAATATGCGGATCGAACGCAAATTACTCAAGTTTTATTGCAAACTCCAATTAAATCTTTGTCACCAATAAACCAAAATTCTAGATAAATAGAGCGGGATTAACAAACTAATAAAATCGTATCGGGCCAAACCGTTTTAGAAAATTGGTTTCGCCTTTGCCAGCGGTTTAGGAAAGTTCACGGTCACATATTTTGAATGTAAAAATAGAAAAAGCGTGACAATGAATGGCTAGAATAGCTTTAATTTCATTTTATATATATATATATATATATATATATATATATATATATATATATATATATATATATATATATATATATATATATTATTTTTCTTGTTATGGCGTTGGTGTAAGTGGAATGAAAACATACTATCATATATATATATATATATATATATATATATATATATATATATATTATATACACATAATATAATACATATATATATATATATATATATATATATATATATATATATATATATATATATATATATATATATATATATACATATATTGTTTCCTTGACGGATGAAAAAATACAATGTGTTTTCAAGGTGTACATCCGTCGTTCTGAAAATAACAGTTTTTCTGACGTTGCGCCAAAATCACATTTGGCAGTTTCGAAGCTTTCTTTCTCGCGTTCGAATAGAGACTGAAGTGTTAGTGATTGAGATGCTTATTTGTATGTTGTGTTTTATAAAAATTCTTCCGATCCTGTCTGTTGTACCTCTTACATATGTAAGCTTCTCGTTACCTTCCCGGTTCATAATTTTTGTTGTTCATTGTTTGGGAACCCTGTGCATTAATAACTTTCTCTATGGTGCGACTTGTGTAGCCATTTTCCTTTAAAGCAGTAGATATTATATTAAGTTCCTTTCATCTCGTCTATGTTTCAGTTACAATAGTTCAGTTCAGTTTAAATACAACTAAAAATCTTACCACGGGAAAAGTCGAGCAGATGTCCTAAACTTGTTTATCAAAAATACACAAACCAGGGGCGCCTATCAGACCTACTGTTAGTGCTGTTTATTCGCTGCTACGAAAACTGGAAAAATACCTTGCTGAAGTTTATGCTATACCAGCTGTCGAAAAAACTGATTCATTTGTAAAACTCGGAGCATTTCCCTCGAATTATACGAGACATCGATCTTGATAAAGACGATATCATAGCAAGTCTAGACGTCAAGTCGTTGTATCCCAGTATTCCCATCGACGAAGCATTAGACAGGACGGCTATGAACGAGGATATCCAAGCACATATAACACAATTCTCGGAGCATTGCGTTATTAAAAGTATATAAAACCAACACATACCGACAGATATTTAAATGCAAGATCGCATCATCGCCTAGCACTAATTTAAGCTGCGGCCAATACCTTTATATCTAGATCCGTGAGATTAACTGAAACACATACGAGACAAAACGAACTTAGTATAATATCTTGTGCTTTAAAGAAAAATGACTACACAAATCGCATCATAGAGAAAGCTGTTAATGCAATAGTTTCACGACCAACGAAAAACAAAAATTATGACCCGGGAAGGCAATAAGTAGTCTTATCGTATGTAAACGGCACAACAGACAGTATCGGAAGCATTCTTTCTTCACAAACAACTATAGGTAAACTACATGGAAACCCAAAAGACAAAATCAATTAGAAAGCCACGGAGTATACAGCATTCCGTGACCAGGATTGCGAAAAGATGTACGAGAAGCAAACTAACAGGCGAATATCAGCAAGAATACAAGAGCATAAACTCAGCATCAGAAAAAAACAAACAACATTATCAGGAAACTGGCCACAAAATAAATTTCGTTGGGCGTAAGGAGATCGCCAATATCGATCATTGTAAAACCAGAATAATTCGAGGGGCCATAGAAATTGAAAAACAATTTATTTAAATAAAAGGAATGAATCATTAAAATCACTAGTATGGAAGACAATAATCGACAAATCTAAAATTACAAAAATCAAGCCCAATTAGCGCAACAGCAACACCCGAAAAACATAAATAACCATCAACGTTGCAGTCACTAACAATTCAGTTTCTATTCGGACGCTAGAAAGAAAGCCTCGAAATGCCAAATGTGATTTAGGCGAAACGTCAGCAAAACTGTTTTTTTCAGAATGACAGTAGTGAACGGATGTACACCCGGAATATATATATATATATATATATATATATATATATATATATATATATATATATATATATATATATATATATATATATATATATATATATATATATATATATATATATATATATATATATATATATATATATATATATATATATATATATATATATATATATATATATATATATATATATATATATATATATATATATATATATATATATATATATATATATATATATATATATATATATATATATATATATATATATATATATATATTATATATATATATATATATATAATATATATATCTAAAAGATCTTTCTTGGAAATATATACTACGTCATTGATGTTGGATGATTTTATTTTTTTTAAAACATTTCGACCATTTTATGGGCTTCATCAGTTATCTTAGTCTATATTTAATAACAAACAAACATTGTAGCATCTAGTTTTAAAATTTATCAAAAAACAAGTGACACATACTACTACACAGTTAAAACGGTACCTGTGTGTGTGACAGATGGCTCCTTAGCCCTTGGAACAAACATATCGTCGTTTTGGTCAATTCTCGACAAATTGGTGAGGGAGTAATCCTTACCGTTATTTCTTCCGTTTTGTATAACTTTATATATATATATATATATATATATATATATATATATATATATATATATATATATATATATATATATATATATATATATATATATATATATATATATATATATATATATATATATATATATATATATATATATATATATATATATATATATATATATATATATATATATATATATATATATATATATATATATATATATATATATATATATATATATATATATATATATATATATATATATATATATATATATATATATATATATATATATATATATATATATATATATATATATTATATACATATATATATATATATATATATATATATATATATATATTTTTTTTTTTTCTTTAACCATATATGAATATTTTGTTAATTATTTTCTTGGGCATAGGTTAACTCACTGAGAAGTACAACTATAATTCAATCGACGTTTCGCTCATCATATTGAGCTTTCCCAAGATATTTTCTACAATAAAAACATATACATACGTACGAGTGAGAACACTGCTACTCATCGAGGGGGAATCACCCAGACTTCCCACCCTCTCGATGGATCTGAACGGAACAATATGATCTATATGATATTTTCAATTGCCATGTTCTCGAAAACAGTTAAAGAAGACTCTATCCCAAAATACATTTTTTAATATTAAAATGGGCATAATCCGAATTATATGAAACATACATTTTATTTCAAAAATGGTAGGTATAGTGTTTTTGTGAAACCGGATAGAACAGTCATTTGTTCGAATCACCACAATTTTCGTCAAATTTCTAATTTAGTATGAAGAAGATGACAGGCTGGGTCGAGATTTCATAGTCAGTAACTTAATGGATTGGGTTTTGCTACCCTTAATTATTGACTCCAACGCAGTGCGAGAGAGATATGGGTAATTAGGGCGGAAATCGTTTTGGTTTAAGTGAGATGACGTTAATTAAGGCAAAAATTTATCTCTCTCGCAATTAATGGAATTTCCGTCCTACTTAGCTCCATCTCCCTCATGCGTTGGCGTCAAGGTAAAACATTGGCCATATGTGATAGGGCCAGCCCATTCAGTGGTGTATATAGATAATCCTTCTGGGGGATTTTGAGACGATGAAAATGTTCGTTCAAAGAAAAAAACGGTCATTATTTTAATTGTAGGTAAAACTAGCTCTGGGGTTTAACCCCCATACTTCCCTTATATACGCCACTGATCCACATAACCTATCGTGTCGTTGCATTTACTATAAACTATCATGCAATTTACTTGAGAAAATATGCTGTAAAATATGTACAGGGTTTTCCCGTATATTTTTACACCCACCCAGAGAGTTTATTTGAATAGATACGGAAATGTCGTAAATACAAAAGTTGTTGGGTTTTTTATGAAGATTTAGAATATTATATCATAAGTGCGAAAATATTATTGGAAATGTCATATTTTGACAGGTTGTCAGGTTTTTTAAATGAAACACCCTGTATATTAAGTCGTATTCTTGAATATCTTTTATTATTAAATTTCAAATAAAAATGTAAAATATGTACAGGGTTTTCCCGTATATTTTTACACCCACCCAGAGAGTTTATTTGAATAGATACGGAAATGATGCATTTTTACCATGTAAATAAAATAATTCTATCATGTCGAGTTTCTCTTCTTCCGAATAACCCATCATCCAACGTATTAGGTATTAAAAATGCTCGTAAATAATTACTTCTGACCGGTAAACGTAAAAAAGCATATTTAATGCAATTGTCTTGACTATGGCTTTGTTTTAGCGCAAATTACCTTATCATTTCTTTAATGTTTAAACGCTTATATATCCAAAACTAATTGACAGAATATATTAAAAATATTAGAAATATAAAAAAAAGATCTTTAATAATAAGATTTAATATACAGGGTGTTTCATATAAAAAACCTGACAACCTGTCAAAATATGACATTTCCAATAATATTTTCGCAAAACTTATGATATAATATTCGAAATCTTCAGAAAAAACCCAACAACTTTTGTATTTACGACGTTCCCGTATCTATTCAAATAAACTCTATTGGGTGGAAAAAAATACGGGAAAACCCTTTTTACAGCTACTACTATATTTCAGTTTATATTTCAGAGGAAAAAAATCTGTGTTTTCACTGTTAAGCTTTAAAGTAAGAAAATTTTGTTGTCGCATGTATAGTTTAATTTATTTCCATGCGGCTGTGGCTGCACGATATTTCAACTTTGAACAAAGATATCAATAAAGTAGCTCTTTGAAGTTAAAATGTGGCAATACCCTATAGCCTGTTTCTCGTAGTTTGTTTTTAATAACTGTTGATTTTTAATTGCTCTAATATTACCCAACACTTTTCAAGGTGTCTATTTCATAATCTAATGTTTTTTTTTTGTTGTTAGATATAGTTAACTGAATTTCTGTTTACGATTTCATATTAAAATGTGTGACGTAAATAGAAAGTTGATGGCATAAATTATTAAAATGATGCCTTAAGAAATTTTATAACAATTTTTTTATCGTAGTTTTGTTTTTCTTAAATATATTTTTTATATTTCAATCGAACAGTTTATATTTTATATACTACCCTTAGTCAGTTTCGTAGGTACAAGATTTTGCTATATTTATTTAGACTTTTTGACTAAGGGTTACAGAACACTTTGCTCTAAAGAAGGGAGCGATCAAGTTTGGAGACTGGCTAGTATATCTTTATTTTAAAAAATGATGGTTCTTGATTTGGATTGTGTCAATATGAGAGATCACTTTCCGACGTTTCGCCTTCGATTGCATGAGGTATCTTTATTTCACGGGATCGAAACATAGTTTCAATCCAAACTCAACCTCTCTGACTGAGAGATATACCGCTAGAAATTGTCCAGGTTAAGAGGAAATGAGAGGCGGTTTGTTTTGACCTTAGAAAAAGGTTATGCACTAAACACTGGAAAATCTGACTTAATTTTCCTGTCCTGGTTTTGCGACGACGCAACGATCCATCGGGATTTTGGGGTCCTTTTGCAATGAGTTTTAATGAGAGAGTCCTTAAAAAATAGGTATCCGAAATTATTGCAATCTCAAAACATTGTAAAACTGACATGTTTCCAAGGTACGTTACTTGTATAATATTAATTTTGTTTTAAATGTATTTTTGTTTTCATGATCATTGTTTGTTTTAAATGAAATGTTTTTTTGAGTGATTTTTTTTTCAGTAATGTTTTAACCATTTTAAAATTTAAATACTAACTATATATGTTTTTATTGTAGAAAATATCTTGGGAAAGCTCAATATGATGAGCGAAACGTCGATTGAATTATAGTTGTACTTCTCAGTGAGTTAACCTATGCCCAAGAAAATAATTAACAAAATATTCATATATGGTTAAAGAAAAAATATATATATATATATATATATATATATATATATATATATATGTATATATATATATATATATATATATATATATATATATATATATATATATATATATATATATATATATATATATATATATATATATATATATATATATATATAAATATATATATATATATATATATATATATATATATATATATATATATATATATATATATATATATATATATATATATATATATATATATATATATATATATATATATATATATATATATATATATATATATATATATATATATATATATATATATATATATATATATATATATATATATATATATATATATATATATATATATATATATATATATATATATATATATATATATATATATATATATATATATATATATATATATATATATATATATATATATATATATATATATATATATATATATATATATATATATATATATATATATATATATGATATTTTGTTAATTATTTTCTTGGGCATAGGTTAACTCACTGAGAATACAACTATAATTCAATCGACGTTTCGCTCATCATATTGAGCTTTCCCAAGATATTTTCTACAATAAAAACATATATAGTTAGTATTTAAATTTTAAAATGGTTAAATATTACTGAAAAAAAAATCACTCAAAAAAACATTTCATTTAAAACAAACAATGATCATGAAAACAAAAATACATTTAAAACAAAATTAATATTATACAGAGTAACGTACCTTGGAAACATGTCAGTTTTACGAATGTTTTGAGATTGCAATAATTTCGACGATATATATATATATATATATATATATATATATATATATATATATATATATATATTATATATATTATACAGTAAATGGAGCACAATTCAAGGTAATTTGAAAAAGAAATATTTATGATTTTTAATCAATTATTCATCAAAATTTTAAATATAAGAATGAATGGAACTTAGCTTTTAATACCTATTTTTAGTGAAGGACTCTCTCATTAAAACTCATTGCAAAAGGACCCCAAAATCCCGATGGATCGTTGCGTCGTCGCAGAAACCAGGACAGGAAAATTAAGTCAGATTTTCCAGTGTTTAGTGCATAACCTTTTTCTAAGGTCAAAACAAACCGCCTCTCATTTCCTCTTAACCTGGACAATTTCTAGCGGTATATCTCTCAGTCAGAGAGGTTGAGTTTGGCGTATTGAAACTATGTTTCGATCCCGTGAAATAAAGATACCTCATGCAATCGAAGGCGAAACGTCGGAAAGTGATTTCATATTGACACAATCCAAATCAAGAACCATCATTTTTTAAAATAATATACACTAGCCAGTCTCCAAACTTGATCGCTCCCTTCTTTGGTCGTTGTTACAGTGTTCTGTAACCCTTGCGTCAAAAAGTCTAAATAAATATAGCAAAATCTTGTACCTACGAAACTGACTAAGGGTAGTATATAAAATATAAACTGTTCGTATTGTTTACTTATAAAAAATATATTTAAGAAAAACAAAACTACGATAAAAAAATTGTTATAAAATTTCTTAAGGCATCATTTTAATAATTTATGCCATCAACTTTCTATTTACGTCACACATTAATATGAAATCGTAAACAGAAATTCAGTTAACTATATCTAACAACAAAAAAAAACATTAGATTATGAAATAGACACCTTGAAAAGTGTTGGGTAATATTAGAGCAATTAAAAATCAACAGTTATTAGAAAACAAACGACGAGAAACAGGCTATAGGGTATTGCCACATTTTAACTTCAAAGAGCTACTTTATTGATATCTTTGACACTTTTCTTTGAAAGTTGAAATATTCGTGCAGCCACAGCCGCCTGGAAATAAATTAAACTATACATGCGACAACAAAATTTTCTTTACTTTAAAGCTTAACAGTGAAAACACAGATTTTTTTCCTCTGAAATATAAACTGAAATATAGTAGTAGCTGTAATGTGTACAGGGTTTTCCCGTATTTTTTTCCACCCACCGAGAGAGTTTATTTGAATAGATACGGGAATGTCGTAAATACAAAAGTTGTTGGGTTTTTTCTGAAGATTTAGAATATTATATCATAAGTGCGAAAATATTATTGGAAATGTCAAATTTTGAATTTTTAAAATGAAACACCCTGTATATTAAATCTTATTCTTGAAGATCTTTTTTTTTCTAATTTCTAATATTTTTAATATATTCTGTCAATTAGTTTTGGATATATAGACTTTTAAACATTAAAGAAATGATAAGGTAATTTGCGCTAAAACATAGTGAGCCATAGTCAAGACAATTGCATTAAACGACGCCTTTTTTACGTTTACCGGTCAGAAGTAATTATTTACGAGCATTTTTAATACCTAATACGTTGGATGATGGGTTATTCGACTCTACATGATAGAATTATTTTATTTACATGGTAAAAATGCATCGATAGCTCGTAACGAATATCATAGACGGTTTCCAGATAGACCAACACCGACTTGTAGACAATATTAAACATCGCTAAACAATTGAATGAAAGAAAAACACTTAAGCGAAAAGTTAGAACAGTAGAAAGAAAGATTTAAATATTTTATATTTTGAAGGTAATTTTGAAACTTTTGTATTAAAACAATTTATTTATCTTATTTATTCTTGTTTTAGAAAATCCTGAGCGCTCAATTCCCGATGCAGCCACTTTTTTTAACAAATCATGGCATAAATTCCACTCAGTTCTAAAACATTATAAATATAAGCCATATAAGTTTTTACCTACTCAAGAATTAACCGATCAAAATAAAATAGACCGATTACACTTCTGCCAAGAAATAGAAAGACGTGTTATGATGAACCAACTAAATCTGTCAGACATAATTTTCACTGACGAGGCAACATTTACCACTGGAGACACGTTTAACCGGAAAAATAAGCATTTTTGGTCAACAGAAAATCCGCGAGCTCGTCAGGCGATCAAAATTCAGGGAAGAAGATCCCTACATGTTTGGTGTGGCCTTCTTAACAATCATGTTATTGGACCTATATTTTTAAACGGTAATTTAACCGGACAAAGGTATCAGGAGTTATTAGAAAACGAAATCGAGGGGCGTTTAGAATAACTACCGATTAATTCATATCTTAATTTGATATGGCAACAAGATGGTGTCCCTCCTCATAATGTCCAGCCGGTCACCAATTTTTTAAAAGACAGGTATCCATTTTGGATTGAAAGACATGGACCATTAAGATGGCCAGCAAACAGTCCCGATCTCTCTCCATTGGACATATTTCTGTGGGGTTATCTGAAAAACAAGATATACTACAATAGGCCAAGAACCATCCAAGCTTTAGAGCAAAATATAGTCCAAACATTCGACGATTTAAACACCCAATCACCTCATTTTATCTACGCATCCATACACAGAAAATTTAGAAGAAATATTCAGAAATGCATTATAAACCAAGGAGGCTATGTAGAAAACCAAACGTTAGTTCTTTAAGCTAATATTATTATTTACCTACTTTATATTATTGATTTTTTATGGTATTGTTTCTTTCAACTATTCTAACTTTTCGCTGTGTTTTTCTATCATTCAATTGTTTAACGATGTTTAATATTATGCTACGAGTCGGTGTTGGTCTATGATATTCGTTGAGAGCTATCGATGCATTTTTACCATGTAAATAAAATAATTCTATCATGTCGAATTTCTCTTCTTCCGAATAACCCACCGTCCAACGGATTAGATATTAAAAATGCTCGTAAATAGATACTTCTGACCGGTAAACGTCAAAAAGGCGTCGTTCATTGCAATTGTCTCGACCATGGCTTACTAAGTTTTAGCGCAAATTACCTTACCATTTCTTGAATGTTTAAACGCTTATATATCCAAAACTAATTGACAGAATATATTAAAAGTATATATATTTGAAATTTAATAATAAAAGATATTCAAGAATACGACTTAATATACAGGGTGTTTCATTTAAAAAACCTGACAACCTGTCAAAATATGACATTTCCAATAATATTTTCGCACTTATGATATAATATTCTAAATCTTCATAAAAAACCCAACAACTTTTGTATTTACGACATTTCCGTATCTATTCAAATAAACACTCCAGGTGGGTGTAAAAATATACGGGAAAACCCTGTACATATTTTACATTTTTATTTGAAATTTAATAATAAAAGATATTCAAGAATACGACTTAATATACAGGGTGTTTCATTTAAAAAACCTGACAACCTGTCAAAATATGACATTTCCAATAATATTTTCGCACTTATGATATAATATTCTAAATCTTCAGAAAAAACCCAACAACTTTTGTATTTACGACATTTCCGTATCTATTCAAATAAACTCTCTGGGTGGGTGTAAAAATATACGGGAAAACCCTGTACATATTTTACAACATATTTTCTCAAGTAAATTGCATGATAGTTTATAGTAAATGCAACGACACGATAGGTTATGTGGATCAGTGGCGTATATAAGGGAAGTATGGGGGTTAAACCCCAGAGCTAGTTTTACCTACAATTAAAATAATGACCGTTTTTTTCTTTGAACGAACATTTTCATCGTCTCAAAATCCCCCAGAAGGATTATCTATATACACCACTGAATGGGCTGGCCCTATCACATATGGCCAATGTTTTACCTTGACGCCAACGCATGAGGGAGATGGAGCTAAGTAGGACGGAAATTCCATTAATTGCGAGAGAGATAAATTTTTGCCTTAATTAACGTCATCTCACTTAAACCAAAACGATTTCCGCCCTAATTACCCATATCTCTCTCGCACTGCGTTGGAGTCAATAATTAAGGGTAGCAAAACCCAATCCATTAAGTTACTGACTATGAAATCTCGACCCAGCCTGTCATCTTCTTCATACTAAATTAGAAATTTGACGAAAATTGTGGTGATTCGAACAAATGACTGTTCTATCCGGTTTCACAAAAACACTATACCTACCATTTTTGAAATAAAATGTATGTTTCATATAATTCGGATTATGCCCATTTTAATATTAAAAAATGTATTTTGGGATAGAGTCTTCTTTAACTGTTTTCGAGAACATGGCAATTGAAAATATCATATAGATCATATTGTTCCGTTCAGATCCATCGAGAGGGTGGGAAGTCTGGGTGATTCCCCCTCGATGAGTAGCAGTGTTCTCACTCGTACGATCAAAATGGTCTGATCGTACGTAAATGTACGATCTTTTAGTAGTTTCTGGTAAGAAAATACCAGTGATGGAACCTTTTTTTCTTTCTGTCTGTAAAGATTATCGTCCCGGAAGATTTTTTCATGGGGGGACCCGCCCGTCATTATTTCCGCGCCTGGATTTTTTCTTGGCATCCTTGATTCCGTTTCAGTACTAAACAAATTAATGTAAAAGAAATTTTATATTACATCTAACTATTAATAATCATCTTACAACCTTGTCTCAGAATTATAATACAATGTCAAAATTTGAGTGAGCGAGAAAACAATTTTAATTCAAGAACTACTTATAGATTTGACATTTGTACCAATATTTTACCGGTTTCTACCTATGTGGCACTTGATTTTTGGGTATAACATAAAATAAATTAAATAAGTGGTTTTTTAGTCTAATTTTTTGATTAACAAATCACGGATTAGACCGTGCTAAATTGAGATGAATTACTATCCGACGTTTCGCCTTCGATTGCATGACGCATCTTCAGGGATCTTTATTCCAGATAGGCTGACAGACCAACGGAACTGAGAAAACATGCTTTCGAGAATTTACGAAAGGAAGTAAAAATATATATTCAAATTGGTCAAGCAAGAGAGAGCTGTTGGCTCCTCTTATTAATGATTTTTTTTTACTTCCCGAAATCAAAACGTTTATTTAAGTATAGTTAAACACCCGGTAGAAACTAAAAAATATCAAAAAATGTCCATATAATTTAAATTTAGCATGCATTCTTTATAATATGGCATATCACTTAAATTATTAAAGAAATTTAGGATGAAAATTGAAAATGTTGCACTTTGGGACCTCCTCGTATCTTGGTTATCGTTTAACTTATCATGAAAGTAAAAAGTGGCTCTAAGGTAGTTTTTTTGCTGAGGGTAGTCATTTTTATGATATGGCCCAATGTTAGTTTTTTTAAATGGGACACCCTATATATATATATATATATATATATATATATATATATATATATATATATATATATATATATATATATATATATATATATATATATATATATATAAATAATATGTTTTTGTCTTTTAAAATTATATGTTTATTTCCAGTATTAAGTGCAATATTAGCACTTTATATTAAAAAAAAATCTTAGTAGGCACAGACGGATTTGAATTTTCACTTTTTAATACCTACTTATTAGCAACTTAAATTATTTATAACTACTTCAGTCCCTACTAGTTCCTGTGCAACAAGAGAATTTTCAGGAAAGGTCGACAAAGTACAAATAATCGACGAAACAAGATTGCGGTGCTGTCAACAAAAATTGGCGGAAAAAAACGTAAACAAGAACATCGATCATCACGAAAAAATCGCGGAGCAAGGAGCAGAAATTACTCGTTTGCTAGCTAAAATAAACTTATTGGAAAGAGAAAATGAGAAACTAACAAGGGTCCCTTCAGAAAAGCTCCAGAATAAAAATAATCAGGAGGTAATCACAAACATTGAAATTGAGGTTACATATCTTAAAAAATTGGTTGAGGAAACTACAGATAAAAATAATATTCTAAAAGAAAACAATCGTCTGTTGTTAGAAAGGACAAGATACCTAGATCAAGAACTTGCACAACAAAAACCATCCCTACGTAGGAAATTTCAAAGTCGAAACGATGAATCCTCCCACGGTCAGCTCCAACTACTCCCAGATCAGGTACTGCCAACACGTGAGAAAAATGATAGTTTAAACCGCCGTCTGTGGAGAACAGGCCAAAGTGCGAACGCAAGTGAAGTCAGCAACCAAAAACCGGCGTCAACAACATTCAATAATGCGAAAGTTGAAATAGCAACAACTCAAATTCCAAAAATAGTGCAGGAAGTGGCAACACCGTCTGCCGAAAGTGTGAAAAGTAGTTTTGACCGGTTCAAGCAACAGCTGTCACGAAAACATACACGCCAAATTCAAAGAAAAACATTCGCTATGGCACAAGAGTTTCCGATAACGAATTTGAATCCACCAAGACAAATGGAGACCAGAAGATTTGGTTATTTTTATTTAAAGTAAAGGAAGGAATAACTGAAGAAGTGGTTAAAAAAACATGTTATTAAACATACTGGAGCCTCTACCGAAGATGTGCAGGTAAAGCAGTGTCACCCAAAAAATCAATTATCAAAATAATTACGATTTATTGTAGGTGTTAAACAAGAATTCAAAGACATTGTGTACAACGAAACTTTCTGGCCAAGAGGAACCGCATGTGAAAGATTTAATTTCGGCCTTGGGCGAAATTTCTTAGACAAAAATTAAATAGCTGCAGCAGTAAGTCAGCTGTACAAAGCATAGTTGAAAATACTAATACCAGGAAACTAAGTGAACCCAAAGGAAGTAATGAACTAGACAAATTTTTAGTTCTACATCATAACATACAAAATGTAAACAACAAACACCTAAAATTAGAAGTTCTTGTTTCTACTACAAAGCCAGATGTGTCTCTTATCTCAGAGCATTGGTTACATGGAGAAGATATAGTCAATTTTGTTTTTAACCAATACAAACTGGTCAGTTACTCTGCAAGAACAGTACATAGGAGGGGGGGTACCGCCATCTATTCAAAAAATTATTTGGACATCTCAAATTTCATAAGTAATAACACACCAGTTGAAAAGGACTCTGAGTTTTGTGTATCCGAGTTAAAACTTAATAATATAGGCTACATATTTATTAGTATTTACAGATATCCATATGGGGATATTGATGTTTTTCTCTCCAAAATTAGTGAATTGCTCGATGAGATATATTGCCCTAATAAATACATTATTGTGGGTGGCGATTTTAATATAAATTTTGCAAATAATAGTTCAAATACATTATCTGTGTTGTATCTTTTTTCTAGCTATAGTCTTAAGCCCCATGTGGAAGGAATGACTAGGATCACTGCTGTTACGGGTACACAGATAGATAATATTTTCAGTGACATTTCGGATGAGGATTATTATAGGAAAAGATTATTAAAAAACGTTTTTTCACAAATCAAAATATAACGACATTTACTAATTACTTAAGAAATGAAAACTGGGATGAAGTATTACCGGCTGTGAACGTCAATGAGAAATATTTAAAATTTTTCAACATTTTTTTTTTATTACTTTGATGTATCCTTTTCCATTTCAACCTCCCGAGTCGGGGATTTTAATCAAAATTGGGTAACTACTGAAATAAAAGAATATTCTTCTTATATCAAGAATCTTTATATTTGGCATAAGCAAACAAATAATCAGGTCATCTATAATCATTATAAAGCAGCAAATTATAAGAAATTTGTTAACGATAATAAAATATCTAATTCTAATAATAAAGTCAAGTCAGCATGGAATATATTTAAGGCGGAAACTAACAAAAAAAGATCGCATACTGAGATATCATTAAGGTTAGGGTTAGATGGAACGATAGAGGATCCATCAGTCATTGCTGAGCTGTTTAGCAAGCATTTTAATATGCCCGTAAATGCTCATCCGAGCTCAAATGAATGAGCAACCTAAAATTACACTAAACCAAACTCTGTTTCTTACACCTGTAGACGAGCCTAAATTATTCAGAATTATGATAAACCTTCCAAACAAGTATTCTGTCGGACTAGATGAGATACCAGTATGCATTCTGAAACATGCAGCTAAGTTTGTTTGTACTCTACTGGCCAACACAATAAATGAGAGTTTCATATCTGATGTCCCCGCAAAGCTTATAGAAGCAAAATTGGTGCCTGTTTTTAAAAAGGGTAATCCAAATGAAGTGAGCAATTACATGCCAGTGTCACTATTGCATCACTGTCAAAGGTTTGTGAGAGAGCAATATATGCAAGATTAATGGGATTTTTACATCAACATAGTGTCCTAAGCGACAACCAATATGGTTTTAGGCCAGGTAAATCCACAGAAATGGCAATTTTTAAAACAATAACCTACATTACTGAACAGGTAGACAAGAATTAAAAAGTTGCAGGCTTATACTTTGACCTTTCAAAAGCCTTTGATAGCATTGATCATCAGTTACTGATTTCCAAACTGGAGGCATATGGGCTGAGAGGGGCAAGTGCTTCATTAATAAAATTATATCTTACACATAGGCAACAGTCTGTCTGTGTCACTAAGGAAGTTGGGTCAATTCTGTTTCTTCTGTATGCGAACAGCCTCAAGGATAGCTTTGCTTCGGGGCTGGTGTGTCAGTATGCAGATGACAAATCTGTTATGCTGGAATGTTTGAGTGCAGCGGGGCAAATGCAAGGACGATGCCGAAGTAATTGCTTAACTTTAAACACTGATATGTCAAACTAAATGGTAAAGCTATCCCAGAACTAAATAACATCAAGTTTTTGGGGGTGATCATTTATCCAACATTAAGTTGGGAGGATCACACTCAGGTTCTTCAATCTCGCTTGAATAGTTTTTGTGCCTTAATACGCAAAATCAGAAGTTTGCTCTTTATAGACATTATTCGCATGGTCTACTTCGCCTGTGTGCAATCCATCATAAACTATGGGGGTTCCTCTAAACATGCAATTAATATATTTAAAACACAAAAGCGTATCATCAGATGTATTCTCAAGTTGCATCCTCAAACTTCTTATAAATCCCATTATGGTAATCTGGGCATTTTAACAGTGCCATCATTATATTTCTTAGCACTAGTAATGTTTGTCAAGAAAAATCTTCATCTGTTTAATAGGAACTATGATCTTTATTCTGAATCTATGACGGTTGTGACTAAAAACAGATATGGTCTTAGTATACCCTCACAAAATTCTACATTTTTTGAAACGGGCCCTTACTATCGACCAGTCAAGGCTTTTAAGTCACTACCAGCTGCAATAACCAGTATTGAGAATAAGGATAGATTCCGCAAAGCTGTCATACGATTCGTGCAGAGTAAATGTTTGTATTCTTTTAAATTTGAATTTTAATTGCTTCCTTTATTATAGGTTTATTACTATAAATGTTTTGTATTTACAATATTTTATAATATAATATATATAATAATATAATATTTTTGTTTTCGGAATTTTACTGTGTATTTGTAAGTGTATATACATATATATATATATATATATATATATATATATATATATATATATATATATATATATATATATATATATATATATATATATATTTTTTACACAATACCGTAAATTTTATAATTTTAATTTGTTTTATTGTATTATTATTGCTGTTCATTGTCTATTTAGTTATCTGCATAATAGAGGCGAGCATGGCGCCGATGGCTGTGTGTTTGCGGTTCGGCGCCCAAGGTCCCTGGCTCGATTCCGAGCTGACGCCGACTTTGTTAAGAATAGATAATGCGCTCGCCTTCTGATGGGTTGGTGGTTGCGCGCTCCATCACTAATACGCTAAAATCACCTCTCAAACAGCGTCGTTCGGATTCGACGATAAACTGTAGGTCCCGTATACCTGTGTAAATTACATCTAAGACACCCAGCATAGGTATATGCGAGAGGTAGGCCGATATCCAGCAGTGGATGAAAAGGCTGTTGATGATAATATTAGGAACAATAATTTACACATATATATTTGGTGTGCAAGTCACAATCCGTATGTTTTTGACGTTTCTTTTGTCATTGTAAATAATGATTTTGCTGGAAATAAAGATATTATTACTATTATTAATATTATTATAAAAATATATAGGGGGGTCCTATTTAAAAAAACCTCATATTATAAAAATGACTAACCATAGCAAAAATCAAAATACACCACTGGATTCTACGGAAAAAATCTACCTTTTAGTTTTTTGAGAAGTTAAACGATATCCAAAATATGAGGGGGTCAAAAAATGCAACATTTTCAATTTTAACCTGTATCTTAGAAACAAATTACGGCATCTTTCATTTCACAAAAAAAGTAGCACAGTGATGTGAAAACCGCAACCTTGTATCTTTCTAAATAATCGACATCCCCGTAAAACCGTAGAAATCTGGACACCCTGCACATACATATAAAAAATTACATGGGGTCGAATTAATAACCTCCTGTTTTGAAGTCAGTTAAAAATAGCGTGGCGCCCTTTAATTACGTTTTCTTTTAAACTATTTTAATTAGTCATTTATAGGATTTAACATTGTTTAAACAAATCTAAAATTATTTAGCGAACTGACAGACGAAAGATCTCGTGCTATAAAAAAAAGGGTGCACAATATCTTGTAGTGCGCGAAATATATAATAAGTGAAAGTTTGAAAATGTACAAAAACACTCCGTATATAAATAACGTTAGATTTTAAGAGCCCGTATTGGTCATTCCATGTATACAAAATAAGAGCACTCCCGTATTAAAGCAAAGATCTCCCGCAGCTTTTCAGAGTCGAATCTGTATGTCCTGCTGATAGTCCTTCATAGCAAAATCACGTGCTGTGATAATTGAATTCTCTTTTGTTTTAGCTTAATACGCTTGGGAGTAAAACTGTATTAAGTATATGCCTTGTGTCTGAGAAACTACTCCTAATTAGTAGTACTCTGTTAATATAATTAAATTCGGGATATTTTCCTGGAGAGAGATTCTACAAAATTAATCCGAACTAACTGAACCATTTCGTTTCTAAGATACTTGAGAAAACGTGATAGGGGTTTAAGACAATACATTAATATTAGTGTTATCAACATTATCATATATTTTTTTAAATTAACCAAGTAAAGGAAAACACTTGTTGAAAACTTCTATTTAATTTATTTTACAAAAAATAAAACACATGGCAATTGTTTCGCCAAAACTTAGATCTTAAATAAAAGTGTACACAAACCGTATTAAATACTGCGGATATTATACAGGTAAAATGTTCTGGATTTCCCGTTATCACCTAATAGACTATTTAGGTTCGATTGATCATTTAATAATGTAAATGAATTGTGAAAATCTTTTCTTTGTATTTCGTGCAAATCAATTTATTAAAAACGTAGCAAAGCGCTTTCGGCTTTCGCCATCATCAGTGCCACTTAGTGAAGTGTGCACAGGAAGTAAATCCATATAGTACCACAAACAGTTAAAAACAGTAAACATTTAAATTGTAAGTTACATGTCAAATATATAACAAATCACATTTAAAACTTTATAAAACAAGGGATCATCCCCTTTTAGCGACCTAAATTATCATTTCGTTCCAGTTAAGGCTGAAATGTGGTGGTCTCAACTCAAATCCCGTTTCATGTTTAATAATGTGTTGTTATTTGTATTTTTCTTTATTTCGATACTTTCTAGTAAACTACGTTTTACTTCCCTCATAAAAGGGAAGTATTGTAAACGTGAAAATATCACCCTCCGAGATTTCTTCAGAACATTATGTTTCATGGTAGCTGAATGACGAAAAACATGCCTTCTCGATTCCGTCAGTCTGTCTGTCTGTTTGTCTGTCTCTCTGTCGATCTGTCAGTCGGTCTGTCTGTTCGCGACATAGCTAAGAAACTACTTACCCGATTGACTTCAAAGTTTGGTCAAAAATTGAGGGTCATATGGGGATGAGCTGGTAAAAATCCAATATGGCAAAACAAAATGGCGGCCTGGTAAAATATTTAAAAAAATTACTACTAAGTGCTTTTCCAATTTGATTCAAAATTTTGCACAAAAATCAAGTATTATGTAGGAATCAACTATTAAAAGTTTGGTACAAATCCAAGATGGCGGCTTAATAAAATAGTTAAAAATTCAGCCTGCAAAAACTACTTAATGAACTGATTTCAAATTATGTGCCGTAACTAATTGTAGTATAGAGATGAACTAGTAAAAGTGTGGTACTAATTCAAGATGAGGGAACAAAATGGCGGCCAAATAAAATTTTGTTAATCTGAGAAAATCAGCTCCTCAGGTTTTAAATATCTTCGTGTTTTGGCGTCCCTAGATGCCAAAAATATGTTTTATCAAGTCCGTGGGTTCACCTGCCGGTTTGTATGTCTGTCAGTTCGGGCATAGCTTAAAAACTACTCATCAGATTGACTTCAAATTTTGAACTTGAAAATTAAGGTTCATATGAGGATGACCTGCTAATATTTTGGCAAAAATCAAATATGTCGGAACCAGATGGCGGGCTAGTGAAACGTTAAAAAGTTAATACTGAAAAAAGTAATTTACCTCAAATTTTGCAAAAAAAATCATAAGAATGAACTGGTAATAATTTGGTATGAATATAAGATAGCAAAACAAAATGGCGGCCTAATAAAATATTTAAAAAAATCAGTCTGAAAAACTGCTTATTAGATTAATTTCAAATTTTTTTGCCAAGCATTAAGTGTGATATAGAGATAAGCTGGTAAAGTTGTGTTACGAATTCAGGAAAGCGGAACAAAATGGCGACCAAATAACATGTTAAAAAAATTAACATAAAAAATCTTCTTATTCAATTGACTGTAAATTTTGGAAAAAAATTAAATACGATATAAGGATAAACTGGTGCTGAATTCAACATGACGTAACAAAATCGCATTGTATGTCAAGGTAAAAACTATTTGTTGAATTCATTTTAAATTATGCCCAAAACCAAATGCGGCATAGGTAGAACCTGGTAAAATAATGGTAGGGATCCAATATATTGGAACAAAATGGCGTTCAATAAAATTGTCTGAAAAGACAGTATACCTATGTGACCCTAAATAACTAAGTACTGAATTAAATTGGTTCACACTTCACTATTCCTAATAAAAGGAACTATTCATAATGAAGAAAGTTCTGGGTAAAGGAAATTTAGCGATTCTTTTACTTTTTCACCCTACATGTTAAATTTCAAAGTTCCTGAATTAAATGTTTGGAGTAATTGAAATTATCTTTATGTTTTCTGTAACTAAATGTATTCTCATCAGCGGCGTACATAAGCGGGTTAAAACCCCCCAGAGCAACTTTTATTTAAGGTAAAATCCCAGATAAACCTATCCTTATCTGGGGTAAAATGATAAAGATAGAATAAAATAAGTGGTTTATTGTTTTTTGGTTGTTAAATAAAAATTTTCATCGTCTCAAAATCCCCAGAAGCAATTTCTAAATACGCCACTGATGCTCATTAATTCTTTCAGTTCAGCCTGTTTGTCCAATATAAAATTTTGAACAGGTTCTACAATCTAACTTGTAAACACAGGGTTTATTCTGTTTTTCGTCTTATTACATTACTTCCCTCGTAATTTTTTCAGATCTTTACGTTTTAGGGACCCTAGATGACAAAAAACATGTTTTCTCAATTCCTATCTGTTCGCGGCATAGCTAAAGAAAAACTTACTCGATTGAGTTCAAATTTTGGCCAAAAATTAATGGTTATATGAGGATGACCTGGTAACATTTTGGTAAAATTTCAATGTGACAAAACAAAATGGCGGCGTAGTGAAATGTTAATAAACTACTAAAAAACTGTTCATCTAATTTACCCCAATTTTGCATAAACATCAAATATTACCTAAAAATCAACTGGCAAAATTTTGGTACAAACAAAATCCAATATGCCAGAACAAGATAGCGGCCTAGTGTAACGTTAAAAAAATTTTATTAAGAAAACTAATTATCCAATTTCTCTAAATTTTCCACAAAATCCTAGTGTTACCTAAGAATGAACTGGTTATTTTGGTATCAATATAAGATATTATTAGATTAATTCCAAATTTAATGCAAGCATTAAGTGTGATATAGAAATAACCTGGTAAACTTCTGGTACGAATTGAAGATGGCGAAACAAAGTGGTGTGACCAAGTATTTTTTTAGAAAACCAACGTAAAAAAATCTTATTTAATTTTGTAGAAAAATTAAATGTGTTATAGTGATTGACTGGTACGAATTCAATATGAATTAACAAAATGGCGGTGAGTGTCAATATAAAAACTGCTTATTGAATTTATTTTAAATTATTAAGTGTGGCATAGGTAGAAATTGGTAAAATATTGGTACGAATGATGAAACAAAATGGCATTCAATAAAAGGGTTTTAAAATATAGTATATATGTGTTACTAAATGACTATGTACTGACCTAAATTAGTCCATGAAAGACTAAGAATCAACACTATACACCTCTACGGGGAGAAGATATCAATGAAAATCAGGATATAGAAACTGAGAGGTAATAAAACTAATCATTTATGTGATCTGATCCTTCAGATTAAAAATGTCGTGACAGGGATTTAATTCCTAGTTTTACATGGTTGTCTTATCATACATAAAACTAGGAAAACTAATACCATACTTCGATATGCTAGTAAGGCCTTACTAAGAGAAAAAATCCATCAAACCAGTAAACAACTAGCAGAGACAGAGAAAAAACTTTTAAAGTTATGCCTTAAACTAAGTAACAGCATTCACCCTTTATTGTGGAATCGCATAAAAACTTTGGCTTTTTGGCGAACAGAATTCAATAAGAATATTAAGACTGATAAACTTTCGAAAACGTGTCACAACCTCGTAAAAAAGTCGAGTCAGTCACAAGTCTCATCAGTTGACGTCGATAAAATAGTGCACAATATATCGTGCTACAAACTATCAAAAAGTGAAAAATCCCTACTAAGTAATGATTTTAATTTTGCTATATCGCCTAAGATAATCCCTAAAGAAGAAATAATAGCTGGAATGGACGCTGTCCTTGACTCCTCTGAAAAAACCAAAGCAGTTCCCCTGTAACTTATTTGTTACTTGACCGATTTCATTTGTTTTGGGCTTGTTTAAATTGTTTTTTTACATTTTTGTGACAACCTGCATATTCGATTTTCACACAATCCTAAAGTCTATTCATTTTTGAGTAATTTAAAACTTTGGTGAGGAAAATCGGTCCAAAAATACGGTAGATATAGGCAATTTACTAAAGGTCGTTATAACGTTCAATGCGCCAACTGAAATGTTTTTTACCGTTACCGGGATTTGGTTTTTCCATTGTAACATTCATCGATTTAATTTGTTTTAGGCTAGTTTAGAAGAGAAGTTAATAAGCTAGAGGCTCAAACATACATGTTTGACATTTTAAAGAAATTCAAGATGGCGAATGCGCCTAAAATTTACTATAATTTAAAAGGCGTTGGAACTTTTTTGTGGCAACCTATAGATTTTAGTTTCACATAATCCTAAAGCCTATTCACTTTTGAATAATTTAAGACTTTGATGAGCAAAATCGGTCAAAAAACGAGTGAGATATCAGCAATTTACTAAAGGTCGTTATAACGTTCAATGCGCCAAATGAAATGTTTTTTAACATTACTGGGATTTGGTTTTTCCTTTGTAACTTTTTTGTTACTTCACCGATTTTATTTGTTTTAGGATAGTTTAGAAGAGAAGTTAATAAGCTAGAGGCTCAAACATAAATTTTTCACATTTTAAAGAAATTCAAGATGGCGAATGTGCCTAAAATTTGCCATAATTTAAAAGGCGTTAGTAATTTTTTGTTACACCCTGTACATTTGATTTTCACAGAATGTTAAAGCCTAGTTATTCTGAGAAATAAGAGTCTACGGTGAGCAAAATCGGTCAATAAACACGTGAAATATCAGCAATTTACCAAAATGAAATATTTTACATTATTTGGCTCAACAAAAATAAAAGTCTTTATGTACGAGTAGGCCATGTACATTGCAGAAAAGATAAAAACAAACGCTACATATAACTATTTTTCATGTGAAAGTAGATAACTATGGTATTGTCTTTTAAAGAAAAAGTTGTGGTAAAAAAACTATTTAACCGCGGATACAGAGTGTGTGCAATTTTAAAGCATTCTAATAACGAGTTAAGAAAAAGTACAGTGCATGATTTTGTAGAAAAGTTAAGAGAGACGGGATCAATTGAGAGAGGAGCAACTAGGGGCACACCTAGAACTGCACGAACACAGGTACTGTATACATAGATAAATACTGTTCTCTCTAATATTTACAATTTAAAAATTTAGGAAAATATAGATCGTGTAAGAATCTTAGCAGTTAGTCCAGAAAGAGCACCTAGTACGAGCCTAACGGTCTCTTAACTAGTAAATTTAGTACAGATTTCTAGAAGTTCAGCAAAAAGAATTATTAACAATGATTTAGAGTTAAAACACGTTAAACCTGGCTACATATTTAAATTGAATGAAGATATGAAGTAAAGACGACTAGTCAGGTCTAGACTCTTACTTAATATATTTGGTTTTCTGATGAAAAAAATCTTTAGGTTATCGGGAACAAAAAATTCACAAAACGATCAGTTGTATATTTCGATCGATTTATTAAAAACAAATGTGCCCTTAAATCGTTTACTAAAAGAAAGAGAGAAATTTGGCAAGTATGTTATTGTATCGTCGGCAATCTCCAGAAATTATAAGGCAGAACTAATTTTTATTTAGCAAGGAATAAGGCTGGATTCACAAACTTATTGTGAACTTGTGTTAATGCAAATGCTACCTGAGATTGAACGTCTTACCCCAGACTTTATCTTTATGAGGGCATTTTCTTTGTATATTTTAGACTAAAGTTTTCTTTTTAACCGAGAATTAGTTTTTGCATAAATTTTTTTCACGTTTTAAACTAAAAGCACTGATTTTAGAGTGGTGCCAGGTTCCATACCAGCCGGTATACAATAAATTTTTTAAGAGGACCAGTAGCTGACTTTATAGAGCCTAACAACTGGCCTCCTTATAGCCCTGACCTTAATCCCTTATGATATGATTATCATCTGTGGGGAGACTTAGAAGAACGGATCCACAAAAACGGACGAATATTAATAGTATTGAAGACTTGCGCCAACGAATTATAGACTGTTGGCACGAAATTGATCAGCAAAATATTGATAGAACTATTAATTCTTGGTGCAGGCGATTAAATTTAGCCGTTAACGCTAATGGCCATATTCCGGTTTAGCATTGTGAGTATTGTTGAATTTCAAAAACAATACATTAAAAGAAAAAGTTTTATGAAGGCCTTAAATTATTTAGAAATAAATACGGTTTAATTTCATTTGGCGCATTGAACGGGAAAACGACCTTTGGTAAATTGCTAATATTTCACGTGTTTTTTGACCGATTTTGCTCATTAAAAACCTAAATTACTCAGAGATGAATAGGCTTAAATATTCTGTTAAAATCAAATATACAGGGTGTCACACAAAAGTTCCAAGTATATATATATATATATATATATATATATATATATATATATATATATATATATATATATATATATATATATATATATATATATATATATATATATATATATATATATATATATATATATATATATATAAATATATATGTATATATATATATATATATATATATATATATATATATATATATATTTATATAAATATCAGAAACCTTTTAAGTAAAATTTACTATAAGAACCGGATACATGCGGATAACAACAGCCGAGATAAGTGGCCAGCTTTCTGTTCTTTATATAGGGATAATATGCACCAGCGTTCCCTCTACAATATTTACTAAGAACAAAAAGCTTAATTTTTTAATTTTTGGCAATTTTGTTTATATTCTGATCCACTGTGCATCGTCTGGTTTTGTCATTTCTAAATATTTGGGAATAATTTTGTTTTTTCGATCTATGATTTGCACAGCTTGGAGGTGCGTGTTTTGGATCGGAATCTTGACTATTCCAGTCACCCGCCATTCTTTATTCAATGCATTTTTAAACAGAACCGACATATCTATAAATATCAGATTTTTAATTTAATATACTAAAATTCCACTCTAAAGGAATGCTTCCAGGGCTGTTTAATTGACTTGTAAATATCTTACAAATGCTATGAGGTTAGAAAGAAAAGTTTATGGGAGGTATGCAATAAATAAAGCAGGCGGAGTATCCATAATTAACTCATAAAATACCACTCTTCATTTGGAAGTGAGTCGAGAACGAGTAATAAGACTGCTTGATATACATTTAATAATTTTAAGAATTTTACTATTTAATCTTTACTCTTGTAAATGAAAAGTGGACATTCAATAATTTGAGCTAAATTCATTGGGTATAATTTTATTATTTTTTAAAGAAACGAAAAAGCGTTTTGGAAGTTGATAAGTGGTATTTTTGGCTACTAATAATTGTAACGTGAATTTGTTGAGATACAAAATGATTAGCATGGAGCGTGCAATAAGGTGGATATTTGAAATAAGTTACGGGTTTTCTACAACGACCTAGAAACCTGTTTTTCTGTAAAACTTATTTTTAAATACATTATACTGATAACTCCAAACATAAGTCAAACCTTGACAATAACGGTTTTTTGTTTTATGCTAGACCCAAATGGAATTGTGTGAATAAACTTCATCTACTCTGAAGCCAAAAAAAAAACGGTAAACTTGGCTGCAATGCGGAACTAGCCATTGGATCCGGCATAATCTCATATCTAAATTCAGATAAGCGGTACCTGAGATATTTCGTAGATCCTTATATATATATATATATATATATATATATATATATATATATATATATATATATATATACCGGGTGTAAACGAGATCACTTTCGGTCTGCCATTTCTTTATTTATTAGCTCATTATTTTGAAACTGGCCCCAGGTGTTAAACTACCAAAATGCCATTTTATGACGTTTACTTCAGATTTTTGTGACTTCCGGTTTGACCGGAAATGACCCTAACTTTCGATTTTTGTAACGAAAAAGAATTTATCACGATATTTAATTTTTAGTCTAGAGGGCCATGACCAACCCAGAATCATTCTAGTGAATGTGTACATTGTTAGAAAAATAAATTGTTATTTTTTTCACTACTTTCTTGCTTTTCAGAAATGTTTTAAGTAGGAAAAATCAATTTTACTACCCCATTTTCTAATCATGGTCAAATGGAGTTTTTGAAAACGCATAGAATGACATAATACAATCATACATGTTGTTTGAGTTTTTTTGTAATGTATTTATTTTTGTCTCCAATAACCATAAAGGACATTGCTTAACATACACCCACCTAAGTAAGTATGCCATTACAAAATAGATAAAAAAGCACTTTTGTTAATGTTTATTTATGACCTAAACTACCCTAAAACTAGTTTTTAACCGTAAAATATTTTTAACTAACCACCAGTAATATTTCCAAAATGTCCTCCATGAGCAGCTCTACAGTGCCTAATACGGAACACATTTTCTTCTACAACATTTTGTAGCATTTGCGGAGTAATGCTTTGAAATGCATGCTCGTATTCTATATTCCAATACTTCAAGTGTTGCTGTTGGTGTCTGGTATACACGATTTTTTATGTAACCCCATAAAAAAAAAGTTCAGCGGAGTTAGGTCTGGCGACCTTGGTAGCCTTTGCTCCAAATAAGCAATCATAACTCGGGCATTATGGGGTGGAGCCCCATCTTGTTGGAAGTAAATCTAAAGTACCTCTCTCCTGTTAAAGGTCCTTGAAAGAAAATTGGTCCAATTATCCTGGTTCCCAATATCCTAGCCCAAACATTTACTCCGAATCTTTCTTGAAAATTTCCAACATTTAATCTATGCTCATTTTGCATAGATCAATATCTTGTATTTTGTCGGTTGAACATACCATTGTTTGTAAATCTTGAGTCATCTGTGTATAATATCGTTAATGAAAAATTATTTGGGCTATTATTTTCCAAAAACCAATTAGCGTATTGAAACCTTCTGAAATCACCCTCGTACAAATAGTGGTGTAGTTGATACTTGAAGGAGCAATACTTATACTTTTTTAATATTTTCCAAACTGATTGGTGACTAATGTTTAGTTCTTGACCAATTTCTCTGGTTGAAGCTGTTGAATTTTGTTCCACAAAACCTAATACATCTCCTCGTCAATAATAAATGTATTTCTTTGTTCATGAGGCTCTTCACTCATTTTTCTAACTAAATAATTAATGTACTGCCTTGACGGATGGCGATGTCGATCAGGATATTCCATTCGATCCACACGTTCAGCTTCATAGGCACTTTTGCCGCACTGACCGTATATTATTAAAATATCGACTTGCTCACTTCTACTGAATAACATTTTTATTTAAGTCACGAAAGAAAAATTACTAGGTATAAAACAAGCACAATAAAATTCGGATGTCAAATAATAAACTGTCAAAATAAAAAATTTTCTTTTTTCCATGGCCTCCTTGGTAGTTTTTTGTTTTGAATAGACCATTATCTGGTATCATGTCATTTCTTGTGTTTGGAGACAAAAATAAATAAATTACAAAAAAACTCAAACAACATGTATGATTGTGTTATGTCATTCTATGCGTTCCGAAAAACTCCATTTAACCGTGCTTAGAAAATGCGGTAGTTGTATTTGACATAACTAGTTATTAACCAAAAATTGATTTTTCTGACTTAAAACATTTCTGAAAAGCAAGAAAGTAGTGAAAAAAATAAAAATATATTTTTCTAACAATGTACACATTCACTAGAATGATTCTGAGTTGGTCATGGCCCTCTAGACTAAAAATTAAATATCGTGATAAATTCTTTTTCGTTACCAAAATCGCAACAAAACTAGTACTGTCGGACGTAAAATGATCCATAAATTCGAAATATTGAAAAATATATAGAGTGTCTCATTTAAAAATCGAAAGTTAGGGTCATTTCCGGTCAAACCGGAAGTCACAAAAATCTGAAGTAATCGTCATAAAATGGCATTTTGATAGTTTAACACCTCGGGCCAGTTTCAAAATAATCAGCTAATAAATAAAGAAATGGCAGACGGAAAGTGATCTCGTTTACACCCTGTTTGGTAAAATAAAATGTTTAGTTTTGACAAAACACACATTTTTAAATACACAATTTTAAAACAATTCTATCCATTAATACTTAATTTTATGGTAAGTGCCTTGGATAAGCAATATACATGTTGTGTTGTAAATGATATTAGACTGAGCGAGTTTGGAGTGTTTCAGTTATCATTTATTTATTGTAATAAAAACGGTAGAATTTTTCTGATGCTTAGCTAGCTGCGAAAACAAATAATATTTTTACAGGTATACAGTGGCAAGTTTATTTTCTCTTTAAAATTTATACAGGGAAAATAAGATTTTTGAATTTTAAATGCACTCTGATTATTTAATTAGGTTGAAATATATTTGGCTTAAACCACAAATATCTTTTTTATCATTAACTGCTACATGCTCCTTTTTTATTTCTATCATTTCTTTAAATGTCAGTTTATGATAATTCTTATCTTGTGCTAAAATCTCAGTTGCACTGAAATTAAACTCATGTTTTGCTGTTTGTTCATGCTTGTGAAGGGCAGTAAAGGCATTTTTAGTATACTTATGGCCTTTAATCCTATTTTCTAAGCATTTTGTTCTCATATTTTTTAGAACAATTCAAACACGCAATAATTCGTTCTTTCTTTTTATTATAATACAGATAAGTTCTTTGTTTAATAATTCTTAGAATATTTTTTTCTATTAATGTTTGTTTAACTTTTTCCAGAGCTTCTGGTGGGTATTTTGGAGAGATTAGTGCGATTGCGCGGTGAGTTAATCCTATTATCACACTATTTGTTTGGTTATTTGAATGGTTGGAATTAAAATTTAGATATCGGCCCGACCAAGTTTTTTTTGGTATACCATTTAGTTTTTAAATTGTTTTGTGCTAAATTTCTAATTAACGTTAAATCTAAAAAATTAAGTTTATTACTTTCTATAATTTCCCATTGTGAATTGTAATTTAGAGTGGAAATTATTAAAAACATTTAGAAGTTAATTTATTTTCTCTTCTAGAATAGCAGCTGAAATCCAGAAAAAAATATTTTAAGGATTATCAAACAAAGAACTTATCTGTATTATAATAAAAAGAAAGAACGAAGATCCTAAGTACGTAACACTATCTTACACAAATAATTTATCAGAAAAATTGAAATCTATTCTATCAAAACATAATATAACTGTTTATCACAAAGCCAATAATTTATTAAATTCTGTTTATACTCATTAAAAAGTAGAGTACCACAAAAAAAGAAATCAAACTTAAATTATTCAATTCCGTGTTTGAATTGTTCTAAAAAATATATCGGAATGACAACACATAAGTGTACTAAAAATGCCTTTACTGCCCTTCACAAGCATGAGCAAACAACAAACTTTGTACAGAACCTCCACAAAACATTGATTGTTCTAATTACTGTTTGACATTTCTCCTCTTTATTTAAACAATTTTAATGGAATAATAATACTTTTATTAAATCCAAATTAAATTTAAAAATTGTTTAAGTCATAATTCTATAAACAAGTTGGTTTCAACTCCGCTGAAGCCAACCCTGCTTCATCAATATGATCAACTTAAAATACTTGAGAAAAAGTTTCCCCTAATAGTTCCTTACCAGATTTGAATCTCTTGCAATTTATTTACAATATATTCAAATAATATAAAACGGCCTTCCACATTCAATTTGAATAATTTTCTAATTATTTTGGTTAAAATTTGCTTCTTCATTGACACTTCTTTTCCTACAGGTTTAAATTTTAAATATATTGATAAGTTGCCAACCTCATAGGGCTAATTTTCCTTGTAGGTTTAACCTTCAAACTCTGTTATTTGAGACCACCACATTTCAGCCTTAACTGGAACGAATTGATAATTTAGGTCGCTAAAAAGGGGGTGATCCCTTGTTTTATAAAAGTTTTAAATGTGATTTGTTATATATTTGACATGTAACTTACAATTTAAATGTTTACTGTTTTTAACTGTTTGTGGTACTTTATGGATTTATTTCCTATGCACACTTGACTAAGTAAGTAGATCACTTATTGAATTATTATTACAGATTGCTTCTTAATACAAATTATCTTCATAATTACTCTTTTTTACATAGTTTCTTTGTCCTTATTCAATTTCACTTCTACATTAGTAACTCTCTTCATAAAATACTTATCGAAAACTAAAGAAAGTGATTTCCTTCCTTTCAGGTGTCACTGATGATGGCGAAAGCCGAAAGCGCTTTGCTACGTTTTTAATAAATTGATTTACATGAAATACAAAGAAAAGATTTTCACAATTTATTTACCTCTACGTGCACACAGCCTTTCCCCTTTCATACAAAACATGAGTTCAATTTCAGTGCAACCGAGATTTTAGCACAAGATAAGAATTATCATAAATTGACAGTTAAGAAATGATGGAAATAAAAAAGGAGCATGCAGCAGTTAATGATAAAAAATATATTTGTGGTTTAAGCCAAATATATTTCAACCTAATTAAATAATCAGAGAGCATTTAAAATTCAAAAATCATAATACATAACTAGAAAATATACGTGCCACCGGGATAAAAATATTATTTGTTTTCGCAGCTAGCTGATCTCAGTTATACAAATATCGATTTCCAGATAGATGAAAATCATATCCAAAATTATTTGGACCGATACTTGCCACAATTGATAAATAAAAAATCCGACTGGCTACATGAAATTTATTTTGAACATACTTACATAGGTACCGCGACACACTGGTTCTTAAAAAAAATGGCGAAAAATGCTTTGGAATTAAAGGTATTCTGGCCTGTGCAATATTATATTAATGTTTTTATCAATTTTTTAAATTCTGTAGTTATCTGAATTTAAAAAAATATAAATTTTATCGGAATTTCTATTTGTGAGCCACCCTAAAAGATTATCTTCCTAAAATATATATCGTGTACAGTTTGAGAAAAGTTACTTTAAAAATAGGGTTTTACAAAAATACTTCGTTGGGACACGCTGAAAATATAATAATATCAAAGGGTCCAAATGATTTATCAATCTACGATTAAAGTCAGTCAGACTGAATATTATTATAGTATCGATCCAGTCTTATATTTAGCAGTGTATAAATCAAAATACACGCTAAGGGTTTCTACTTAAAGAATAGTAACAGTGAATTATATTTTCGAGCTTAAGAAAACTACGTCTTTTGAAACAAGTTAAAGAAACCTTTTAGCGAAGTAACTAAAAAAAACTCGGCAATCCTTTTAAATCCCGCTTTTCCATTTCTGTAAACTGAATCGATCTGTAGAAACAATTATTTGCTCTCCGGTTTAATCAGCCATTAACTACTTCGCGGTATTCGAGTTAAGGAAGAATTTCTGTAATTGTGTAACAAACACCGAGAGCGATTTTAGACAATGCAAACTCGAGAGAGTTCTGTACTGACTGCAACGAACACACACGTTCTTTTGTATAAGAACTGGGACAACAAACTTTTAAGGTATTTTGGCACTCAGTAAAAATGTCTATTTCCATTGTTATTGATATGTTTGGTCTCAGCTTCTCGTTATAAGAATCTTTTTTAACCCTTCGCCAAACTCATTTAATTTAATTTAATAGGTTTACAAAAAAAAAGCATTTTAAGGCATCTTGAAAGTTTGCTTCTTAGGCACGAATTTTGAATTAAAAGTCTTCTTGTTTAATACCTACAGTAATATCTATTTATTGTTACTATACCCGCACGCGGCTATTATTACTGTCCGTGCATTTCTCTTTTTGGACCGAAAATTTGTGTTTTTTGACCTTCAAAGTGTTTTACCTCGGTAACGATACGTCTGGGAATATGCTTCTATAGGGTCGATATAAGAGAATAAATAGGCGCTTCTTTTAGTAAAAACGAGATTTCGTTGGGGCTTTTAATAAGCTGACAGTGGCGACCGATAGAAGCACTCTTTTAGAAACTCAGATGATTCAAAATGCAGGTCGCTCTGGTTAATTTTTCGAGGTGGGCATTTTTTTTCGGATTTCTCGTCCAAGAATCTCGGACAAGTTCGTTAACTGGCACGGGATGTATGTATTAATATACGGGGTTGTAAAGCAAAGATATTCGGTCCGGAGTAGTGGTTTTTCCAGTAATCGGAGGATTCAACAGCAACTTTAATTTAATTTTTTACATTAAATACTGGGTATACCTGGAACTATTTCCGGCTGTTATGCTTCTACTAAGATCTCATCATCAGTGACCTTCTCGGTGATAATTAAGGGTTTCAGGTATTTAATATGAACTATATTTATACTAGGAAGATCAGAAACTAAATATTTTGATCAGAGCGTATGTGTTACACATGGATAATAAGGCCAAAGAGGCTTTTAATTGTTTAAGACATTCTGAAATGAGAGCTGCAAAATTTCTTAGTGAAAATTTTGGATAGTTAAAAATATAAATTTGAGATTCCCCATTAAGATCATTAACCTATCATTTTTTTACATTCCCATATAACAGCCGATACAAAAATTCATATTTGGGAGCGCATTATCTGATAACAATCAAATTAAAAACAAACCATGAAACTCTTAATATGTTTTTGAATAGTTTGTTGTATGTTTTTTGTTTTTAAATACAAACATTTGTTTAACTATACAGAATAGCCCTAGGGTGCGAAACAGCTACCTGAAAATATAAAAAATGCATTCCAGAAACATCAAACTTGTCTAAAAAATGGTGTATATTATTTTGTATACATACATATGTATTTCCACTAAACAAAGTAGTAAAACATGACAAATTAATTCTCTTTTTTCATACACAGGAAAATTTTTATATATAGATTTAATTTAAGGGGATGAAACAGCTCTCTAAAAATAAATTTAAAATTTTAGGTTTTTATTTTAAGGTGTGGAAAACGGCGAATTATAAAACACTTTAGTTATACATTTTTTTTCGACTACACAATGATTCTATTTTATTTCAGAAACTAATAATACTTTAAGACACAATAAAACACAAATATTTTAATATAATTTTTTGCATATCGATTTGGGTTCTTGTTACTAAACTAGCGTTTTTGCGTACTAAATAGTATTTTTAATATACACCTTTTTACATTTAGAATTAGCAGCTGTCAAACTACCAAAAATGGCACATAATATGGTCTCATCTGCTTCGACACGAAAGCGATTTGCTAAATTAATATTATTTTCATTATTTTATAGTTTTGAGAAATGATCACAGAAAAATCTAAGGCATTTTTCTGTGATCGTACCCAATTAATATAATTCAGTTTTTTTTATTCTATAATTATAATTAATGTGGGAAGCGTGGCGCCAACGGTTGTGTGTCTGCCTTTTGCCCGTTAGGTCCCGGTTGGTTTAGGAGCGCAGGCAAATTTTATTAGATATAAATTTAATGCGCCCGCCATCTGATGGGTAGGCGGTTGCGCGTTCCATCAATAATACAATAAAATCACCTCTCAAATAGTGTCGTCCGGATCAGAGGATAAATTGTACGTCCCATATATATCTGTAAAAACAATTAAGGCACACAGCAGGTATGTGCGAGAAGTAGCCGGATATCCACCATGGAATACAAAAAATTATGATGATGATGATAATGACGCTGAGGAACAAATTTTCACTTTTTTTTATTTCTTGTACAAAAACTATTTTTTTACATCCAGGTAACTAAAAAATACCTATTAAAGAAATTAGTTGGCTCGGAAAAAAAACTGAGTTTTTTGTTACAAAATTTTAATTTATAGGCATATATAATGAAAGTACAAAACACAGATTAATATATTGTTGGTTCAACAAAGGCAATTAAATAGCGCATTGTTATCATTGAATTATTATATCAGACACTTATTTTGCGCTTCTTAGCCTTCCTTTTGAAATAGGGATGTCGATCTTGAATCGATTTTTTTAAGATCGATTTTTTAGATAAAAAGAATCGATTTTTCAAATCGAATCTTTGCTAACCGATATAATCGAAAATTGATTTTTTTTTACGAGAATCGTTTCTTATTTTATTAAATTTGTATCGCATTACAAAAATAAAATAAATTATGTTGTTTCAGTATTCCTTATCTAAATGCATTTTATTTCCTATTTAAGTATTCGGCAGTTATACAGTAACTTCATATAGAGGCTACCTACCTACGTTATGCATATACTTATCCGCCAATGCCAATCGCCAGCCGCCAGCACGGATTAAGGAAATTACGCGGTTAACTTCAAGTTGATGTTCTAAGAATTGTCAATTGTCGGCACTATGTATTGGATATTGCGTATTACTTTGTCGCGTGGCACGAATTTCGGGGGTTTACCTACTTTGCTGTTCGGTTTCTACTATTTTTCATTTACGTAGTGTTTTTATGATTTTCTATGAAAATAGTTGTTAAAAGCAGGAATTGTTTGTTAATTTAATGCTGTTGATGTCCAGCTGAGTCTAGATAAGCTGGTAAGTAGTTTTTTCATCTAGTATCTTTTCTGTACTTAAAAAATAAAATAAATCGGATTTTGTTGTGTTAAACTTCTTTTTAAGCTCCTTACCGCACAAAAAAAGATTTTTAATTACTTTGGTACTTTGCCACTTTCATAAATTGACAAAACATTTTATTCATATTCATTATAAATTATACAGAGAGGATTAATAAAAATATACATTTTAACATTTAAAACAAGGTTTCCCAGATTATTTATTTTCAATTTTTTTATTAAAAAATGATCTTATTCTTATCTGGTTTTAATTTAAGTTATCTGGTAACACTATTAATTACTAATCATTTAAAAAGAGGTCATAAAAATCTGCTCTCTAATTCTGCACCTAGTCTTAAGAGTAACATAGTAAAATCCCTGCTTCCACTAGCCAAATGAGTTAGAACATTACCTGAGGCAACCCACAATTTGTAGGAAATTCGATCCACTTGGGTTTTGGAATAATCACATATTAATTTATCTAAGTTGCTACCAGTTGCATTGAAATATTTTTCGATAGTAGCCACTTCTGTGCCATCAGAGAGGCTATTTTCAAGGGCTGGAAATATACTACACCCCTCTTGTAATCGGCTTTCTAGTATGAGGCTCTCAAAAATTCTTTTCTTAAACTCTTTAGATGTTTCACACTGGAACTTATAATTTGTTTCCTTTCATTTTGACAACCAACAAAAAATTGAGGTATTTTAACATATTAAAATATATTTAAACCTTTAAATATTTTTTTAGTTTAATTTTTCTTCTCTTATTACACAAAAAAAAACAAATATGTATGTTTATTTTATTATTTAAAGGATGTGTTTGAAGTTCTAGGGGCCTAGTCTACAGTTTAGTTATTATGTTTTTTT
The DNA here is from genome assembly GCA_030620095.1 of Kuschelorhynchus macadamiae. Lineage (NCBI taxonomy): Eukaryota > Metazoa > Arthropoda > Insecta > Coleoptera > Curculionidae > Kuschelorhynchus > Kuschelorhynchus macadamiae. Next base: position 217,219 of record JAUTXW010001097.1, on the reverse strand, counting down.
ACCTTAAATGTTTTTGTTTTTATAATTTTATTTGAATATTATTTTGTTTTTTCAAACATGAATGATATAACATACAAGGGTAACCTCTATTTACCTTAAAAAGAGCAATTCGATATCGTTTTCGACATTTTGTACGTTATCTTAGGCAATTGAGGCAAAAACTTATTTGAAAATCTCTTTTTTAAAACAAAATACATAAAAAAAATTCATTGGGTATCGTAACATAATATAGAGACATAATTCATAAAAACAAAAAATTTAAATAAGTTCTAAAAAAATCCAAGCTAGAACTAATAAAATGTAATAAAATAATCAACACTTAACAACAGCAGCAGATGAGTTCTATATTACAGTTTAAGTGTTCTTTAGTTTTTTGCAATATACTTAAAGTACTGTATTTTTTATACTATCAAGTATTTTATTGTATAAAGATAATGCTTGCAACATAAGATTGGTTCTAATGGCATTTCTGAATGTGAATGTCTCTAATAAAATGCATTTTTGTATTCGATTCTTTAATTTTATTTAATATTTTCTAAATATTCTTGCATTGTTCCAAAACTGAACCTCACTCAACTGATAAACACACAAGTGATAATATGTAGGAAAATAATGTTGCACCTATGGCAATCTGGAATGAAACCGCGTAATACTTTTGTTGCCATAAGTGGCAAGATGAGCTTGAAGGGGTTAATGTCACTTGTGTGCGTTGGGGGTGTGACATTTTGATATTAGATTCTTATTCAGCATCATCAAGAACCTCTCTATAAAAATTTGGAAAAAATGTCATTTTATAATCGAAATGAAAAATGGTAATCCTGAAAGAAAAAGCTCTTCCTGATCGATAAGCAATCCCTAAAAAGGGACTCTTGAACGTGAGATATAACTATCGTCTAATTTATCAAGTGTCTTTTGCCAAGGTTGGATGTAGCACATTCCTTATGTTAGGGAGCTAATGCAACATTCCGAAGTCCCATTACTGAGGTTTTACAAATTCTTGTAAGAATCGTATAAGACGTCCTAACTTCCAGTAATAGGTGAAAGCTAAGATTTCCTATAAAGTAATGACAATATAAAATACAATTTTTGATACATCAGCAGCTTAATTAACTTGCTAACTATATATATATAATATATATATATATATATATATATATATATATATATATATATATATATATATATATATATATATATATATATATATATATATATATATATATATATATATATATATATATATATATATATATATATATATGCACCTGCAGAAATTATATATTTCTGCTATTATACATATATATATATATATATATATATATATATATATATATATATATATATATATATATATATGTATAAATATATTGCATGGCATATAGAAAAACTTTTCACTAAAAAGGCATTTTTCAAAACTTTGTTAATTCTTTTCAATTTGTTCAATGAATGACATGGCTATTCTATACATTAATCGTAGAACAATTCTATAGAATATTCATCAACTCACATTTAAATTGTTCTTGAAACAATCAGTTTCACTGTTACAATACTAGGGCAGGGGTAGTAACAATAGTAATAATTAAAATATAAGAGAGATCCCAACCTAGCATCTTCCATGCGTTTTCTCGAGAGCACTTCAAGATTGCTCCGGATTCGGCTTTTTATGTTACGTACTCTCTCTAGGACAGGTTCAAATTAAAATTCCGAGCATTATTTGATGTTCGCCTATACAATATTTTTCTATAATTTGACGTTCGATGTTTTTTTGCGGCTAGACCTGAAAAAATATCTGATGGCAAGAAACTAATTCATGGTACTGATTAGGAAACCCCTATATCAAGTAATTATTAAACATAAATAAAACAGGTAGATCTTCTTTTAAATTATCTTACTGATCTTTTAAATTACATTGAAAGGTATAAACTCATCCATGACAAGCAATATGGCTTCCGCCATCAGAGAGGCTCTTTTATCCCTCGTACTGGAACAAGAGCATTGAATTCCACGGCGAAGCCCCATTTATTAGTATTTGAACAAGTCTGGCATGATGCACTTCTTAAAAAACTTCCTGCCTTTTGTCATCCTCCAAGACTTTCTACTTGGAATGAGTTTTCTTTACAAAAAAATTATTTCTGTAGTGGTTGATGACTACTGTCTTCCACAGGGTTCAGTTGGCACCTACCTATTTTTCCTGCACACCAATGATCTGCTTTCTTCTACCAGCAATTCTCTTCACTACTATGCCGACGACAGTATACTCCACTCAAACATACAATTTCTCAAACTTGTTTCCAAGACGAGGCGGAGGGTAATGACTTAATTAAAATCGTAGAATCGAGAGTATTGCTCAGTTGAACGTCATTAAAACACAATCGTGTTTACTATCTCACAAATAATCTCCCAATACCCATAGCATTCAATTGAATAATCAAATGCTCGAAGCCAAAGATTTCTTTACTCTAGATGAAATTACTTTTCAGGAAGAACCTGGCTGCCATGATCGCATCATAAGGAAGCTTGCATTATCGAATTGTGGGCTATCTTCCTCTGTTTTACAGATACTCGCCCACCTTAGTCTTTCCTACCAGGAAAACACGAGCATCGACTTAAATGCATCCCTTCACCGTCCAAGTGCAAACATCAACAGCCTCTCACTTTGTTCGCTCCTTTATTCCCGAGTATGGAATGTGTTACTAGCAAATGCCTTTCTCCCTTCTCCAAATTTGCAAGTCTTAAAATCTCACATTAATAAGCTTTTCCTCTGTAAACTTAAAGCAACAATTGTACCCAGTAATTCGGCCTTTGGCTTTCGTGGTCTGCTCATAGATAAAAAAACGCAATACATTTACTTACTTACCCTCTCAATTTGGGGAATTTAGATATTGATGGACTCCTTTCGATAGGATAACAAGCTTCCTTCTCTCCAACCTACTGGCAAATGTCACTAGCGCACAACAAAAAAAACTAGGAATATTTGCGTTCATGGCCTTTGGATTCCTTCAAGCTTCCACACAGAGCTGAATAAGTCTCCAGCAGACCCAGAAAAACACGTAAAAATTGGCACACGTTAGCACTCCCGTGTACAGGTATGTAAAATATAAAGTTTAGAGGAACGATAGTTTGGAATGGTTTACTGCAGAAATTTTAAATAAAATTAAAAAAAGGGAAAATTACTAAAGCAACATAAAAACTATTTAATAATTATAAAACGATAATTTGTTTATAAAAACTGAACTTGATAGAATAGAGAATGAAATGAAAAGATACATCATTTTAAAGAAAAAGCTGTAGTTGAAAATAAATTTAAAAATCATGAAACTCGTCAAAAAAAAACATAGAACCTATTAAACTAGTGATATGAGTAATATTGGTAATATTTTGATTAAACATTTTACTTCTGTACCAGAAAAACTGGTTGAACACCTTAAGCTCGCAAACAGGTCCAATGACTTAGCCTTACCTCAGATTAATACACATACTTTTTATATGAAGAGAGCAACCAAATATGAAGGGACCTAAATCATTAATTAAATGGTAATAATTCTGCCAGTTATGATCAGATTAGCGTTGAAACAATGGAAATATTTAGCATGATTCCTAGCAGAGGTAATAAACAAAAACATGACATAAGGCGTATTTTCCCTTGAACTAAAAAATGCATGGATAGTTGGATAGTATCTCTACATAAAGATAGTAGTAAGGATGAGCCTAATAACTACTGGTCAATCCCTATATTGCCATTTTTTTCAAAAGTATGTGAAAAATAACTTATAACATTATTTAAATGATATTAAATTTATAGCGGCTAGTCAGAATAATTTTTTTTGAGGAACACAAACGACAGTAAGAAAAAAAAATTTTAAATTTTATATATGATGAAATTGACAAGAAGAGGTTGCTTATATTATATTTTAAAAAAACTTTTGAGATTTTGACATCGTTGACCACCCTGTGCTCTTGAGTAAGTTACAAACTATAGGGGTCCTTTTTGAAGCTGTTTCAGAACAACTTATGTAGCAATTTGTGGGCAAGGGAAGTAAATAGGAGGGAGACAGAGAGTCAATGAATATTGTTGTCCTAGAGGGATCCATATTGGGGCTACTGTTATTTTTAGTGGATGTGAATGATATGTCTTTCACTGATATTAATAGCAAAATAGCATTGTATCCATATAATATGATTTTTATTCTGGAATCTATGGGATATTTGGGATTAACAACAGACCAACTTGGACCAACTTCAAGGAAAATAGAACAAAGCAATAAAAGCTCTATATGGTATAAGTTATTATGAAACAGCTACTTTTGTCTTTGAGGAAACACCGATAGTGCTTAAACTAAATAGTGCCGTTCTCTCCTGCCACACAAGAATTTGTACTGATTTTTGGAAATAGAACTTTATAATAAAATACCCGACCACTTAGAACTTATAAATCAATTTGACAATGGTTACTATGGTAATAAACAAGAATACAAACTTAAATTAGTAGCATTTTTGATAGATTGTCATCAAAAAAGTGTTTTCGAAGGGAATGAGCGATTCAGAAAAAATTATTTGTATTCCCCCTCAATTGAGAGAAGCCGCAGAAAGTTAAATAATCGAATAAAATTGAAAACATTTTCGTTATTCAATAACATCGACATTTACCTGAGTGGAAAGTGACATTTACCCGGGTGGAAAGTAATTAGTTTCCACCCAGGTAAGTGTCACTTTTCATTCTAAATGCCAAAGTCAGAAATATGTCTTTTTCAAACTTTTAAAATGTCAGAAATGTCAACATTACATAGGTGGTTGTAAATAAAGAAATTTTTATATTAGAACCAATCCATATTGGGTCATTTGCGAAATTACTTTGTATGTATTTATAACCTGATTATTATTAATTAATGATATTTTTCCAAAAAAAGGTTAAAAATGCATCTTACACAGTAAGCACCTACAAACAAGAAGACTACAACATTTACCACATCTCTCTAATATTTTCTTGGGATTTTAATTGCTTGATGTCATCTTCGGCTTTGACAGTGGCAGCTTATGTAGCAATTTGTGGGCAAGGGAAGTAAATAGGAGGGAGACAGAGAGTCAATGAATATTGTTGTCCTAGAGGGATCCATATTGGGGCTACTGTTATTTTTAGTGGATGTGAATGATATGTCTTTCACTAATATTAATAGCAAAATAGCATTGTATCCATATAATATGATTTTTATTCTGGAATCTATGGGATATTTGGGATTAACAACAGACCAACTTGGACCAACTTCAAGGAAAATAGAACAAATAAATAAAAGCTCTATATGGTCTAAGTTATTATGAAACAGCTACTTTTGTCTTTGAGGAAACACCGATAATGCTTAAACTAAATAGTGCCGTTCTCTCCTGCCACACAAGAATTTGTACTGATTTTTGAATAGAGGTGTTTACAACAAGCACAGCTCGAAAGGGCATAACTGTAAGGAAATAGAACTTTATAATAAAATACCCGACCACTTAGAACTTATAAATCAATTTGACAATGGTTACTATGGTAATAAACAAGAATACAAACTTAAATTAGTAGCATTTTTGATAGATTGTCATCAAAAAAGTGTTTTCGAAGGGAATGAGCGATTCAGAAAAAATTATTTGTATTCCCCCTCAATTGAGAGAAGCCGCAGAAAGTTAAATAATCGAATAAAATTGAAAACATTTTCGTTATTCAATAACATCGACATTTACCTGAGTGGAAAGTGACATTTACCCGGGTGGAAAGTAATCAGTTTCCACCCAGGTAAGTGTCACTTTTCATTCTAAATGCCAAAGTCAGAAATATGTCTTTTTCAAACTTTTAAAATGTCAGAAATGTCAACATTACATAGGTGGTTGTAAATAAAGAAATTTTTATATTAGAACCAATCCATATTGGGTCATTTGCGAAATTACTTTGTATGTATTTATGACCTGATTATTATTAATTAATGATATTTTTCCAAAAAAAGGTTAAAAATGCATCTTACACAGTAAGCACCTACAAACAAGAAGACTACAACATTTACCACATCTCTCTAATATTTTCTTGGGATTTTAATTGCTTGATGTCATCTTCGGCTTTGACAGTGGCAGCTTACAAATTGATCATAAATACGTCAATAAATAACTATCGTGAATAGTTGAAACAGAGTTCCAGCAGGTTTTAAGAGTTATTGTAAGACAGGCTCAGTACTATACGATCATATTCTTTTACGAACTCATTGGAAAATTCTTGTGTCGTAAAAAAACAGATGCTATAATATTGGCTAAATGTTTGCCATTGCTGTACTATTGATGTTTTTAATACCATTATAAGAACAGTCACCGAGGTATATAAATATACCGTTCTTAAATATGTACAATGGACAAAAAGTCCAGACTATTCATTTTTTTTTATGAAAATTATCAATATGCCTAAATCTTTATATAATAAAATCTTTTATCTTTATAATAAAATTTTGCAAAAAAACTTTACTAACACACTCTCTCTTTTTTTCTTCTCCTTTTACAAAGCGATATTGAGAAAACGGCTGATTGAAAATAAATTAAATTTCTAGGGATGCAATGGGTCGTTAAGGGACATTTTTTGACGGAGTAAGTAATGTTTTAACCATTTCCACTGTTTAGGGGTGGGGGGTAACTTTTAAATGTTAAATGGAAAGGTGCAGTTTTTTTTCCAGATTCGTAATCTCCAGAAAAAAACTACGTTATAATCAATACATAACTAAATGTCAATGTCAATGTCACTACGCTAAATTCAACAAAATTAAAAAGAAAATCAACAGAAGAAAAATATATGATATCAGGTACATGATTTTATTTTATCAGATGTTCAAAATGACGGCCATTTTGTTCTAAACATTTATCAACTCTCTTTCAAAAAGAATTCGACACTCTGAATAACATATCTTCACGAACTGCACGCGTAATCCTTTCTCTCATGTCTTCGGCTGTAGTTGGAGCAGTCACCATGACTTTTTCTTTGACAAAACCCCACAAGAAAGAATCAAGGGGGGTTAAGTTTGGCAATCTTGCAGGCCAATTTACTGGTTCCCCACGTCCAGTCCATCTGTTAGGGTAAGTGTCATTCAATATAGCACGTGCTTCTCGACAGTAATGTGGTGGTGCGCCGTCTTGTTGGAACCAAATTGCTTCACGTTGTTGCTCTGGAATATTTGACATCAATCTTTGCAAGTCTTTTCGAAGGAAATCGCAGTATCGCTGTCCATTAAGATTACCATCGAAAAAATGAGATCCAATAACAACATCGCCAAATATCCCACACCAAGTATTTATCGACCAAGGGTGTTGATTAGCGACTGTTCGCATCTAGTGTGGATTTTCTTCAGCCCAATAATGCATATTGTGATGATTGACTTGACCATGGTTAGTGAATGTTGCTTCGTCAGAAAATATTATGTTTTCCAGTGAGTTGTTTTCATTGATCCATAGTCGAAACCACCGACAAACTTGCACCCGTCCCTCGAAGTCCTGTCCATACAATTCTTGATGTAAGGTAATATGGTAAGGATGAAATTTAACATTGTGCAAAATCCTGAGAACGGATGTTTTACACATCCCGGCGTCTTTGGATAGTTCTCGGGAACCAATATGAGGGTTGAGAGCTATTGTTCCCAAAACTCCTACCGCCATGTCATCGTTGTTTTGGTTTTCCTCCTGCTGCGTTTTCTGGATGAGAGTTGACCGGTCTGGCAACTCCTAGTCTCTAATCGTTTGAACGCCATGTGAGATTTTGGTGGTAAGTGGGGAAATTTTACCGCCCAAAGTTCAGAAGCATTGCGGTAGTTTTTTCTACATTCTCCGAGAATTATTAACATGTCAACTTGGCAGTCGAATTCATTCATTTAAAGGATAGGTTATTAAAATCTCAACTAAGATTATTAAATACGAACAGAAATAACACAACTAAATAATATACGAACAGAACTTAAAAAAAACAATAAACGAAAACAATGAACACTTATTTTAACAAGACGCTTAAACTAAAGATTTTAAACTCGAAGATAATTTAAGAAAATTACTGGCAATATCATAACATCAAGTCAAGTCGTTCGTTGTCATGATAACTGCAATAGTGGTGGCTGGTGAATCATCGCTGCAGTGCCACAGAGCTCCCAAAAAAATCAGGAAAAAATAATTAACCAAATAATCTAACCAAAATACCGTATTTTTTTACTCAGTTGACGTGGTAATTCTCGGAGGATGTAGAAAAAACAACGACGATGCTTCTGAACAAAATTGTTGTCATTTCGAACACATATTATAATAAAATCATGTACCTAATATCAGTTTTTTCTTCTGTTAAATTTCTTTTTAATTTTTGACATTAAATTATTCATTGATTATAACGTAGTTTTTTTGGAGATTACGAATCCGGAAAGAAATCTGCACCTTTCCATTTAATATTTAAAAGTTACCCCCACCCCTAAAAAGTGGTGACTGCTCCAACTACAGCCGAAGACATGAGAGAAAGGATTACGCGTGCAGTTCGTGAAATCACCCCAGTTATGTTATTCAGAGTGCGGAATTATAATATATATATATATATATATATATATATATATATATATATATATATATATATATCCCTCTTTCTGGTTTCTTCTTTTCTGAGTTTCATCTTACCTCCTCCTATTTCTAATTCTGATTCGAGCTTTAATTCCTATCTAATCTTAGACGACACTAATGTTCAATTCAAGTGTACTTTCTGGGGAAACTTCTTCATGGAAGAACTCTCCGTTATAGATAAATCTGTGCCACTGTAAACAAAAATGTTTATGCAGCACTAAAAAATTAAAATTAAAGGAGCATTATTTGAGGTCTATCACAAGTTTTCTTGTGTACTTATTCTTTAATATTAGATATTAAGTTTTCAAGCATTTGTTAGAAAGAAAATGTTACAAATATCTTAAGCTTGTGCTAATTTTGCTAACTTACTAAATAGGTAAGTTAAGAAATCATTCTTCTTGGGACTACACGTCTTTTTTTTATTCCAAAGTATTTTTGCATTTATTGCAAACTTTTTGCCGGTCACTATAATACAACCTACACTATTTCCAATCCCCCTCGAAACATTATAGTTCTGAAACAAAAATATATCCCCTAAATAGAATGCACTGGAAAAGACCGAATCTAAAAAAAAAACAATAGTGTGCCTTGGAAAGCAAAAGAAACATAACAACCATTTGACAGTATATTTATTTATTATTGTTGGCTATCAAATGTCAGTTTTAAATCGTAATTAATTTATTTTAATGATCGTAATAATATGCCTCATTCACATAGATAAAAACCTTTTAGTTTTGTATATAAACAATAATTATAATTACAGAGCTGCGCAACAAGGGCTTGTTGCATGTTCGATACAAACAAACGTTATCCTATGGAAAAGTTAAAAGAAGGTTGAAAGACTTTGGATTTAAAGCGTTTAAGATAAGGTCTTGCCCAAAATTAACAGACTCGAAAAAAAAAAGAGGAGAGGGTTGCTTCTTGTCGCCTTTGGACAAACAAATCAACATTTTCGACCAGCGCCATGTTCAGTCGGAAAAATACACACCTACAGTTCCAAGGCGGCCAACCCGTCAACATGTGGTGTGGTGTATTCAATAATAAGGTAATTGGGCCATATTTTTTTGACAATATTCTCAACGGATAAAATTATTTGAGTTTTCTGCAAAAGGTGTATTAATTAGATCAATTGCTATTAAACGATATTAGAAACGTTTTATTTCAACAGGCTGGAGCTCCACCGCCCAATGTATAGTTAAAAACCATCATCCTTAGTCAACGTTTTGGTCAGTGGATTGGAAAAGATGATCCCTTCAAATGGCCACCGAATAGAACCGACCTTACGCCGATGGATGCGTTTTTATGGGGTCATTTAAAAGATAAAATATACGCATTCCATATAGTTAATATCGAGCATTTAAAGGATCTTATAAGGACTGGGTGAATTATTTGAATGAAAATTATGCCGAATCGATCACAAAAGCCATAGAGAAACTGCGAAGGACATACGTCAAGTGTATCGATGAAAACGGTGGCACAGTGTAATAATTTTACATTTAATTATAAATATAATTTATTTTTGCTGTTACGTTACTGCACCTATGTTGATATTATCAATCATTTAAATTGTAATTAATAACATTTAAGTGAAACAAATAAAATATTTTGTTTTCTCTGTGGGCCAAAGCACACTATTACGGAACTTAAAAAAGGGGGAGGGGTCTCTCAAAATCTCACCAAATCTCATTTCAAAATAAGGGGGGTCAATAAAAATCTCACGTCAACTTTCATTTCAGAGAAGTAGGTGGTATAACATTTTGTGATATAAAAAAAAAGGAAGGGGGTCAGGTCCCACCATCCATTTGGAGGACTGTGAAATATGTCAACAGATCAAGTAATAATAAAACGATTTCCACTTTGTCTATATTAAAAGACACTGGACACGGACCGAACAGAAAATGTCAAGCGTTCTTCAGTGTCAAATTTTCACTTTCAATTGTCAATATCTCCGAAGCAATTGAAGATACTGAAAATTTCAAATACAAAATATTTATAAAATTTTTAGTAGAATCGAGAAATGCAATTATATACAGGGAATTCCATTTAAAAAATCCAATTTTTTTGCTCTTTTCTGTATGTTAATAAAGGTAAATTTTGATTTTTATGTGTCTGCAAAAACTAGAGTATCAATTTTCTAATTTTTTTTTCTATTTTGAATAATATGAAAGTTTGAGAGGGATACCATTATAAAAGAGCACCCTGATCACACATGTAGTAAATAAGTGTTTCACAACAGACCTTTAATATTTTCATTCCTAAGGTAGCTGTTTACCTTCTGAATTTTGTTAAAAACTTTTATACATATTTTTCTATTTTTGGAACCTAATTTTCGTTGGCCCCAAAATTCTAAGTTAGTCAATTTATCTTTTTAAAAATTAGTTATAAAAGCTTTGTATCCGCTTTCATTGATAAAATTATTAACTACTTTTCTTCACTACTGCGAAGTCAGAAATGTTAAAACAAACAGTTAAAAATATTATTATGTCTTGGGATGAAGTTACAAGGTGGCAGCCATTATCATTTAGCGCACCTTTGCCTAATTTTCCAACAGCTCGGACGTTATTTCTACTTCCTTATCTCCACTTACTTCGTTGTCTTGCGAGTTTTTCAAAACTTTAACAAGCACACTTAGCACTTCATAGCAAGCTTTTATACAGCAAATTCCTTTGTATCCTGCAAGTGGCTCTTTCTTCTGTCTCTATTCGGTCTTATCGTTTTTTAACATTACTATTAGGTATGGCTTTACAAGCCAAGAAAATATGGACTAAAACCACATCTATTTTAGTGATTAAAAAAAGGTTATTGTTCTCTTGCCAGTAGCGTATTTGTTAGCAAGTTTTTGAAATATATTTTCGATATTTTTTCGGGGTGTTTGCTCCTTTCGCCCAAAAGACAACCATTTAGATTATACAGAGCTGAACGTGAAATAATTTCCTTATATTTAGAATATCCTGTATACTATAATAGCATATATATATATATATATATATATATATATATATATATATATATATATATATATATATATATATATATATATATATATATATATATATATATATATATATATATATATATATATATATATATATATATATATATATATATATATATATATACATATACAGGGTGTCCCGAATTGCAGTGTCCAAACTTTACCAGCGCATTCTGCATTCAAAATAAGCCCTAATTTTCTATAAGAACATATATCGACAAATGCTTCGTTTTCGAAATATAGGGTGTTAAAGTTTTAAGAAAAAAGTTGTTTTTTAGTCATAACTTTTTTATTACTTGAGATATTGTTATTAAATTTGGTAAACAGCCTTGGAGTAATAAAAGGCATTTTTTGATTTGAAATATTTTTTAATTTTTCATCAGTGGCGTCCGTACGGGATTTTTTATTGAATATTCTTGAAGAAAAAATGCTACTCTACTGCTTTTTCTGAAAACAAAAATCATTCCTAAAATCCCCACTCAGTTTGGAGCAAATTTGATCCCTTGTCTTTTTTTCGTGCGGTGTAAGGATTTCGAGTAAAAAACTAAAAACCATTTTTATGTATGGCATAGTTAAAATTTCCATTATTGTTAATTTCAGTATCAAAACCTTTAAGGTGGGATTGTAACAGCAAGTTTTTAAAATTATTTGGTTTCCGATATTTATTTCACGCATTCCGGGTGAGTTCATAATTTCTGAACAACGTATGTAGGGTTTCTAAAATAAAAGCTTGTCTGACAACTAAGGAGAGATGGCGTCATCGACTCGTTGTAATGGAGATTTGCATTATGTTTGGGTTATCAGGGTGACATCGCAGAAGTTAGCAGGCAACCTATTAAAATCTAATGTCCTTGGTACTTACCACCATTCCTTCATTGTCCACTCTTGGTATGCCATGATTGCATTTTTGTGATAATTGAACAATTGCTAGGTTCGTCTTTAAAGTATGACAGATGAGTTTATAATTTTAAAATCGTCGATTCATTTTGTAAAACGGTAATTAGAATTAATTCAATTTTGAAGATGATACTTCATTTTACAGAAACTACTCTTTATTAACTTCGTAATTAATTTTACAAAAACTAGAATTCATAACTTTTATTAACTTAGATCGTGAAAAAAATTTATAGAGCACTTTAAATATCACAATAATTGCTCAAAATGAGCTCCTCTAACTTCGACACATTTTCGGCATCTGCTCTTATCTGTGTCAGTGGCATGGCGTATAAAATTCGTATTGGCTCGCAAAGTTTCATAGGCTTGCTCTATCCTTAGAATCAGTTCTTCTCTTGTATGAACTGGTCTGGAATAAACTAAAATTTTCCAATAAACCCACACAAAGAAGTCGACAGGTGTGAGGTCAGGGGAACGTGGTGGCCACTGTAGCTCCTAATCGTCCAATCCACCGTTCTGGATAATTATTATTTAACCACTCGCGATTTACAAGTGCAAAATGCGCGGGAGCCCCGTCCATTTGAATCCAGAATTCGTTTCAAAGATTTAGAGGAATATTTTCTAGATATTGAAATAACTCATTTTGCAGAAAATCATTAAAGAACTGTCCATCTAGGCGTGGTGGTAGAATATGGGGCCCGCAAAAAATTTCATTTATTACACCACACCAAACATTAACAGAAAATTCTTGCTGAAATGCTCTAGTTCGTACAACACGTGGATTGTCATGGCTCCAGATTCGTAAATTATGGAAATTTACTGAGCCGCTTCGAGTAAATGTGGCTTCATCAGTCCATAAAATTGTTTTTGAGAAGTTCTCGTCTTCCTCTATTTGGCGCAAAAACCAATTGCAAAAACTGACACGTTTTTCGGCATCACCAGGTTGTAAGTTTTGAACTGGCTGAATCTGAAATGGCTTCCTGTGATCTTTCCTCAAAACGCGATGAACCTTATTTTTAGAAACAAAAACTGCGTTGCCTTGTAAATTATGAGCTACTCTTCGTAGGCTTAATGTCCTATCGTTGTCAAATTTATTTAAAATTACGTTTCGATATTGTTCATTTCTCCTACCTTCGTTTTTCGGATTCTTTTTGAGTACAAAATTCCTAAACATTAAATGCGTTTTAATGAAAACTTGTTTGCAAGGTAATCTTCTATTTGGAAATCTTCGTTGGTATTCCCGTACTGCTGCATTTGCATTTCCATTACAGAAACCATAAACGAAATGAATATCAGCATACTCAAAGTTACTGAATAACACCATTTTAAAATCACTAGTTAGACTCATAATTACCTTTTTGTATAAACTGTAATGTACCTGACATTTATTTACTCTAAAAACTCAAATGTCACACTTTAAAGACGAAACTAGCAGTTGTTCAATTGTCACAAAAATGCAATCATGGCATACCAAGATGTTAAAGGTTTTGCCACTGAAATAATTAACAATAATGGAAATTTTAACTACGCCATACATAAAAATAGTTTTTAGATTTTAACTCGAAATCCTTGCATCGCACGAAAAAAAGGCTAGGGATCAAATTTGCTCCAAACTGAGTGGGAATTTTAAGAATCATTTTTGTTTTCAGAAAAAGCAGTAGCGTACCATTTTTTCTTCAAGAATATTCAATAAAAAATCCTGTACGGACGCCACTGATAAAGAATTAAAAAATATTTCAAATCAAAAAATGCCTTTTGTTACTCAAATGCTGTTTACCAACAAAATGTTTAATAACAATATCTCAAGTACTAAAAAAGTTATGACTAAATAACAATTTTTAAATCTTTAACACCCTGTATTTCGAAAACGAAGCATTTGCCGATATATGTTTATATAGAAAATTAGGGCTTATTTTGAATGCAGAATGCGCTGTTAAAGTTTGGACAGTGCAATTCGGGACACCCTGTATATCTATTTAGATTCGTTTTAGTGAGATGTTTTAAGCTGATGCCTATCGCAATGAAATATAAAAATGATTATTTTTATGTTGGACGAAAGAGCGTACTGCTTCCTCCATTAAAGTTTTTTTTAGGCACACCTTGCTAAAATACTCATGAGTCTTTTGAAGCCTCGCCGATGAACATTGGAGTACGCGTATAGCCTATAAATGATAACAAACCACAAATAGTTTTAATGTAACTTTGCTTGATCTACTTTTCATAAGTACAGGGTGTCCTATTTTGGGGTACTTTTGCGGGATATCTCCGTTATTTTTATAGACAGAAGTTGATGTTTTCGACACTGTGCTCAGGCACCGTATCTGAACTATCAGATAACTTATCGAAAATGTGAAAACTGTTTCTTATATAACTTTTCCCGTAGAACTCAATTCAGCCTTCGGAATTGGTATACAGGGTCAGGTCAAAAAGTCATCGGACTCTACTTTATTTTTTTAAATGGAACACTCTGTATATTTATAGACTATAAAATTTGTCTTTTTTTACCTTTTCAAAAATATATAATAGTATACACTTTTTCTCAGAGACACGCAAATAAATGACAATTTTCTGAAATTAAATGCATAATTTATTATTAGACTATGGTTATTGTTTATGACAACAAACAAAAATAAATGTCAAATATTTGTCTATCTCATTGGTTTTTGGATAAACTTTTGGTTTAAAAAGCAATTTATAAACGTTCTTTTGGTATTTTTATTTAATTGATATTTATCAATTTCTTCGTTTAATGGCAGCGTATGAAAATTTTGAAAAATATGATATGCTGGTATGTTTGATACAGAGTAATGAAAATTCTGAAGAAGCCTCGGAATTATATTTCCAAAGGTAAGTAAGCTATTAGGGTAAATCCAGGAGAGATGGACCACCTTTTGAAAAACTTTTGATAGGCTATTTATTTATAGGAATTAAATTCTTTAAAAAAATACACCAACATAAACTTTAATGATCTATTTGGCGCAGTTCAAACATTAATACAACTTATAACAACTAATTATAAAAATTAAAAAACTGAAAAAGCGAATTGTTCCATCTCTCCTAAAAGGTGTAGGAGAGATGGACCACCGACTATAGGAGAGACGGACCGTACACTAATTTCATTTTTTCTTCCTTTTTTTTCATAATGGGGGCGGCACCGCAAATTTAACACGCGTTGATGTCAGCTGTGCAACCATTACTCTTTTTTCTTTGTAAGGCGATAATCTTCCGACGTACTGATTTTCGAGGTCGTCCAAATTATCTTCCCCACTAGATGAATCATCAAAGACTAGGTTTTCATTAGAATCTGATGATGAAGTAGACTCGTGCCTGCGTTCTTTTTGCACTTTTTTCTCATTCGATTTTAGTGATTTCTTTTTTGAAAGTTCTCCTTTCTTTTCCGCTTTCTTTTGCTTCTTCTCGCGAACAAGAGTCACGTAACTAGTTGAAGTTAGGTTACCCATTAGGTTAGCACATGCCTTTTTCATCGCCGGTGTTGTTTGGGGCACAGGAGAAAGCTCCTAAAGTAGCTTCCCAGAACAAATGTCTTGAAAAACAATTTCTGTTGATAAATCTCTTGGATGTAATGGAGCCTCATTTGGTGACTCCGTCAAAAAAGCGTGATCAGGTATTTCATTTGGGTTGTAAGGCCAAATTCCTGTCGCTCGGAAGGCCGATACAGCATTATTGACTGTAGCCGCTTTGCCCCAGGCCTCCCATAAAAGTTTGCCGAATTGCAACCGATTTAACTTTCTATTAGGGTTGTTTTTGATCATCCTCTTAGACGAATCGTAATAATGGCCCTTAAGCCTCTTGAAGAAGGCCCGATCAAGTGATTTCAAATAATGTGTAGTGTGACTCGGCAAACAAAATAAAATAATGTCTTTGTTTGCGCAATTGCAACGTGTCAAGATTAGTTGTGTGAGAAGCATGTCCGTCTACTATTAGCAAATTTTTTCCGGGTTAGAAGTGATTCTGTAGCCAGTCCAGGAAAATGTTACGTACTCTGACATTCGTACACGTGAGCCGGGTAGCATTCCATCAGACCACTCCGCTTTAGCATTTTTTCCCTTAAACACGCAGTAAGGAGGTAAATGTACTCCTTGTGTATTGCAAGAGGCCACTACTGTAATCGTTTCACCCTTTTCGCTTGGGCTAATTGAAGGTACACTTTTAGATCCTTTCGTGTGTTTAACTGTAGACCAGTTTCATCTGTATTGTAAATGTCTCCATGCTTGCCAAACAAACTGTTCTCAGACAGTATTTTATCAAGTTGTTTAATAGTTATCTACAATGGTTTTAGACATTCCCAATGCTCGTCCTATTGAAGTATTTTCAGCTTTACGAACTGTAATGTCTGGATTTCGTCTTAAAAACTGGAGCAACCATATCTAGCTTTATCTAAAAATATTTAAAAATATTTTATTACAAAGTCTTAAACTATCGAGACTATATCAACTCACCATTTTCCCGATTAAATGAATGTTGAACTCCAAGACGTTCGGCTAAATTATACCATTGTTCGTACTTCCTGTCTAGTCGATGCAAAGCCTCTCTTCTGTAATTTTTTGATGTGGTTAGCGAGCTTCGCTTCTACTTCTCTACCGAGGACGCTGCTAGGGCCCAAACAATCCGTTTTATTCAAATTGCTAGCTGCAAGTCTGCGTTTAAACGTGGTTTTTGGAATGCCGAATGAGTTCGCTGCTTCGTTTATACCCATTTGGCCCAACACTACTGCATTAACAGCAGAGTATAAATCCTCTGCGGACCAAGAACCTCTCTCAGGCCACATCCCTGTACTGATTGGGCATAATCTTAAAACAAAAGGACATTGGTCCGTCTCTCCTATACTTTGCTGGTCCGTCTCTCCCAAAAGTGCAGGACAGATGGACCAGTAAACCCTACATCGACTAAACAAGTGAACTTTATGTCCTCGAGGTTATGTGCATGCCGGAATACATATCTGTCTACACCACGCCTAAAATTTTATCTAAAACTGACCTCAAGTGAAATAACTGTTCAAAGAAAATCACTATGCAAAATTTCGATGACCATTCAAAACTAAATTCTTCGAAAACTTATAACAAACGACACAAACACGCGAGTAACCGTACTACCAATTAACAACTGACGCAAGTGGTCCATCTCTCCTACTGGTCCATCTCTACTCGATTTACCCTATGGCTATAAAAATCTGTATTATCATTATAAGGTTTTGCTTGTTAGATATCCAAAAAAAGGCAACCGTTTTTTGAGATATTTGCTCATTTAAATGCAAATTTAGTTGAGCACGAATCATTTGTTCACCCGCGTCCTAAAACACACAACAAAGAAAACAGAGAAAAAAAGAGAGATAGATGTTTTGCGATATATAGAAGCAACACCTTCGTCCTCATGTAGAAAAATTGAGAAGGAAATTGGTGTGCCAAAAACTGATGGTCAGAGGATCTTGCAGAAATATAAGTATCATCCATACAAATTTAATAGAGTGCAACATTTGCATCCTGGCGATGCCGAGTGCCGGGCACTGTTTTGCTAGTGGTATTTGTAATAAATCGATGCTAACGATTTATTTGACAGACTTGTTATCTGGTCAGGCGAATGCTTTTTTTCAAGTGCGGGGATTTTTAATCGTTGCAATACCAGGAACTGGCCTAGTGAAATCAGCATTTAATGTTTGAAAGGGCACAACAAAGACGCTTTGGAATTGGGGAGTCATGTTTTATTTTGGGCAGTAGGGGAAGGTTGCCCAAAAGTACGCATATAACTTTTAAAGGGGAATAACTTATAAACAAGGTATTTTTTTGTGATAAAATATTTATTATCATATTCGATATAAAAAAACTCTGTTAAAAAACATACAACAAAAACATAAATGCTTTGGTAAATAGCTTAAATAAAATAAAAACTAAAATTCTTAAAATGCGTACTCTTGGAATGCATTGGATCCATGAGTACGCAACGTGAAATCTAAGAGAACGCATGTAACACCAAGAGTGCGCACACAATAGGTGAACTAGCACAGGTCACAAAAAAAATTGTTAAACCCTTCATAGGAAGTGCAGATTTCGTGGTACCATCTGTCACACTTCTTACATTAAATCAGGTCAGTTTCGGGTGGATCAAAATAAAATTCTTGACATGCCGGACATGTACCTGATATTTCTCTCTCCTTATCCACTTTCTCTTTATCACATTTTTTTGGTTTTTCAGTCTTATTTGGTTTTGTATTAAAATTCCGTTTAACTTGAGTTTTCTTTTTTTTGTTCACGTTTTCTTCTTCTAATGAGTCCTTAAATGGAGTACTCGTTAAAACTTCTGATTTCTTACTTGCAGCTTTCCGTTTTTTTACACAGCGAGGTTTCCGCGGTATTGGACACAATTTATCCAAGACACTCATGTCTATAAAAAAGTTAGTTTTTGTAAGTTGTCCTTAGTTTTAGATTTTTTATAACAATTACAAACCTTCAGATTCATTTGCTTTTAAAGTAGGAGGATCAAAATACAATACCTATTTTGTTTTGGTCCTCTTCAGATGGCAACTGCGAAGGCATAGCTTCTGAAAAAGAACTTTTTGGTGGCGTCTGAGGATCAACGGCCCAACTCGGGCCAGGTTTTGGAGAATTAACAAGTTGAATAGGTGCTGAACCTGTTGGCAGCAAAAAATAAACATTTAAAAAAATACATTTACTTAAAGTTTACTTACTTACCTATATCCAAGTGCGGGGCTACTACCTCGGGTGTTTCAGCTGTAGCTAAAATCCTTGGTTCTGCTGGCAAATCTTTCAATATCTCTTGTTCTAAATCTCCATTTTCAATGATAATTTCAATGTCCGATTCTAAGACTTCTGAAGAAGTTACCGTGGAGGGCGCAAAATCAACTTCTGAAAAGACATTAGGGTTATAGGGCCATATTCCCGTAGCCGAAAAAGACTTTTCCGAATTTTGAAGGGATGCCACTCTAGCATATGCTTTGCCAAATAGTCCTGCCACCTGATATATTGTAATTAATTTACCAGGATTTAGAGTCATCCAGGTATCTGCCTCTTGACAATAGGCCGCTTTCAGCGGACCAAAAAACCCAACGTCTAATGGTTGAAGCCTGTGACTACAATGAGGCGGCAGGCTAAGTAGATGAATTCCATTTTTACGGCAAAACGATATCGCTTCTAAACTGATGTGCGAACTGTGGTTGTCCAGTATTAATAGTACTGGGTCTTTAATTGACGGTTTTACATGCTGGTTAAAATGATTTAACCACTTAATAAAAAGCTCTGCATTAATAAAGCCAGAATCTGATAACATCAAAATGGTGTCTTCTGGAGCACCATACAGAAACTCTTGTTTTTCTCTTTTTCTAGGGAATATTAATGCAGGTGGCAAATATAGTCCTCTAGCATTTGCACAACACACAGCTGTTATTAATGTTCCCCTTTCGCCCGAAACAACTTTTCCCACCGCTTTTTTACCCTTAATGCTCACAACTTTTGGTATTTTATTTGGGACTGTCAACATCCCAGTTTCGTCCATGTTGTAAATATTTTTGCCACTAAACGAATGAGTTTCAATAAGGCGCAATAAATTAGCAAAAAACCTTGATACTTGGACTTTATTAAACCCAATAGTTCTAGCTATGCTCACCTTCTCGGGTTGTCGTACCGAAAGATTATGCTTTTGGCAAAAAGTTGTAAGCCACTTTTTGCCGACTAATTTAGTGGTTTTATTAAAAGGGTGAGAAAGTTTCAATTGTTCGGCGAACTGGTAAACCAATTTGCGCAATTCTTTAGCCTGGAGTCCATAAAATAGCTCGTCTAATTCTTTGATCCTCTTCACCAATTCTAGTTCATTCTCTTCGGTAAATACTCGCTTATATCTTCCCAATGAAGTCGGCACATTTCCAACTTTAAGCCGTTTTCTTAATGTAGCCTCATGGATTCCATATTCTTTTGCAACCGACCTTTTTGATTGGCCAGCAGCTACCTTTTTCTTTATTTCATTTAGAATACTTTCTGTAAATTTGAATTGGCGATTGCTAGTTCGTTTATAAGGGCCCATTTCGAAAAAAAAAGATGTAACTAAAAAAAATACCTAATTTAAATAAAATTTTTAGTATTTGTACAGTGTGTATAGTCAATTAGATTTTTTTCTGATTTATATGTTTTTTTATTTATTTTAATAGGTGAAATATTAAAAGAGATAATTATCCATTTATATGTAAAGAACATTAAAATCCAAGAGTACGCATGCGTACTCTTGTGTTAAGCATTACTGCGTACTCTTGGATTTCTGTTTGCTTTTTAGTTATTCCCTTTAATAGCCCATATAATGTTTTAAATATGCGATTCAACTGTATGTGGCGGACTGGGAGACACTCCTCTTTTAAACTTCGCGCTTTTCAATCATAACCTAACTTTTTAAAACTTTTTATCACTGTTTGAATTTTGAAGAAAGTTACATCGGAAGGAAGCAAAAACTTACAACGAAGCTTTGGACAATTATTTTTTAACCGATTTAGTTCAAATTTTGGAATTTACTTACCTTTTATTGTCACTATACACTAATATTAACTGACGGTCTATACACGTCTCACATTCTCTAAAAATGACTGTGCGTACTCTTACATTGTGCGTGCTCTTAGGCAACCTTACCCTATAGTTTATAGGATTTTTGAAAAAGGTCTTACAGCTCGTAGATACCTAGAAATTCTTCAGGAGGTTATTCCAGAAGTGCTCGAAAATATTCCTTTAGCCCAATATATTGCTGTTTACCTAGAGCAAGATGGTGCCCCAAGTCACAACTTACTTTCTTCAAAGATGGATAGGTACCAATGGGGCTATATACAAAATGAAGTATATAAAACACGATATGACGGCATAGTTGAACTTCGAAAGGCAATTCATTTAGCATTTCGAAATCTGCGAATGAGACCAATGGTTCTTCTTAACGCTATTCAAAGAATTACTAAAATATGCCAATTTCGCATTAGAGAAAATGGACGTCAATTTAAACATCACCTTTAAAAATTTGTTTTTTCTTTTTTTTTAATAATGTTATTTTTTATGTTTGTTATATTTATGCTATAAAACTGTTGTTACAAACTTACTGTTATTAAAAAAATTGTTCTAAAATGGATAGAAACCTAAAATGTACGTAAGTTGTGTATTTTTCATTTGTACTAAAACTTATATCTATAATTTCATAAATACAACATTTTAAGGCGGATTTCTTTAAAAAAACTTCATGTATTTAGGAGAACATTGTTTTTTTTATTATATCTAAAATATATTGTTCAAATCTAGACTTAACTTAAAAAATAAATTTAAATTTACGTAATAAATGTATTTTTATATAAGAAGATACTTATATGCAAGGTATCCAATTCTCCGTTAGCAATATGAAACTTTCGACTGTTTATTATTGTTATTCATGGCCTACTATTAAATTATGCATTTGATTTCAGAAAATTGTTATCTATTTGGGTGTTTCTGAGAAAAAGTGCATACTATTATATATTTTTGAAAAACTAAAAAAAAAGACAAATTTTATAGTCTATAAATATACAGGGTGTTCCATTTAAAAAAATAAAGTAAAGTCTGATAACTTTTTGACCTGTCCCTGTATACTAATTCCGAAGGCGGGATTGAGTTCTACGAGAAAAGTTATATAAGAAACAGTTTCCATATTTTCGATAAGTTATCTGATAGTCGAGATACGAGGGGGACCTGAAAATGCAGTATTCTCAATTTAGCCTTGTATCTTAAAAACTAAAAGGGCTATGATAATTTTCTTAACTTC
Organism: Kuschelorhynchus macadamiae; assembly: GCA_030620095.1. Lineage (NCBI taxonomy): Eukaryota > Metazoa > Arthropoda > Insecta > Coleoptera > Curculionidae > Kuschelorhynchus > Kuschelorhynchus macadamiae. The sequence continues at coordinate 194,940 of JAUTXW010001097.1, read as the reverse complement.
TTTATTTTTATGAAAAAGTAGCAAACTGTCGCGAAAACCGCAACTTTTTATCTATAAAAATAACGGAGATATTCCGCAAAAGTTCCCACAATGGGACACCGTGTACACCCCAGTATCTCAGAAATTATTTACTAAATTAGTTTAAAATTCTGATGACATACTTAACTTTAGCAACGTTCATCAACGCGTGTCAACCTAAATGGGAAAAAAGAGGTCAAAATTTTAAAAAATATATTAGCGAAATTTAGCCTTTCAGAGATATGAGCTTTCAAAAAATGCATTTTTTTACATTTGAAAGAAGAAATTCTCGTAAACCATTAGTTTTATCAAAAAAAAACTAGTTGACATATTTTGTTTGCTTTCACCATGTTTAATGAATTTGGGTAAGAAAACTGCTATAATTTTAAAGATAAGACATTATTATCAAACACAGTCTCAGAACCTTGAAGAATGTTTCTGTAATTTTATTTTGTGCCTTTGCCCCACACGGGGCTCGCTAGTTTATGGGGTCCTGATGAGCTTTAAAAAGAGCGAAATCGCGATTGTCATTTAACTAAAGTGGATCACTGCTCCTGCAGCATTTCCAGTTCCATTGCAAGTACAGAATCTTACCGCTGACCCACGAGACCTATAGGGAAAAGTCAACCAAACTTGTTTGTACTATGCGGAACGACATCTTAACCGATAGGAAGATCAGTGCCACGTCGGCTCACCGAGACTCCAGTTAAATGTTCGGGTAAATTCGGAACTTCAACTTATCAGCTGCTCATACATTAGAGTCCACAACAACTTGATTTTCAAGTTACAGGCTGTTGAAAAATTTTTCTTTGGTTTTCTTCTTTTATATTCAAACCGAATTATTATATTGGAATAAAACTAGATGTAGTAAGGAAATATACAGAGATACATTTTTTATAATCCACTTTTATCAGTATTACCACCAGTGACGTACAGCCGAGTAAGATTATGCATTTTTCACCATTATTCTCCCATAATATTTTTGCGATGGCATTTTTGACAAGTTAATATAAGCAAATTATTTTCTGATTTATTTTACACAAAGAGGTACTCGAATATGAAATAACTAATTTTCTTCTTAAAGAGGAACTTTTAAAATTAAATTAAATGCAACCGTAATTTATCAAAAATAATAAACAGTTGACATCAGTAACCAGGAAAATTAAGCTTTAATACTTGTTTTTGATAAATTAACTATTACTTAAATATTGAGGCAATTTTAATAATATTGAGTTTCATTTAAAATCAAAAATATCTCGGACACGGTTGGATTTATTGACTTAAACCAATAATGAATTTTTGGGTAAAATTGTTCAGAGATAATGTGCTCATACATCAAATTGTCAATATTATCACCAAATAATGATGGAAAATGCATATTCTTACCTGTTGGTACGCAACTGGAAGGTAACACTGACAAAAATGTATTATAAAAAAGTCTATCTATAATCCTTAATCTAATATAATAGTTTTTTTGGTAATAACTTTTTTATCACTTCACTACGTTATTTATAACCGTTTAACACTGTATTAAATCAAATAATCTGGATGTTTCAAAAAAACAAGCGCCAATGTTTTTAGAGGGAGATACTTTGTAACAGAATAAGTAAAGTTTATATGAACAAGGGTGTCCATGCCTCCCGCACCCCTGATCCAGTTTTAGTTGAAGTTAGAACTGCTCAAAACTCTACAAAAGTGATTCTTTGGATTATTTCAAGAAAAAAGATTCATTAAATATATATTCATAAATCCCCTATTTTTGAGATACAGGATGGCAAATTAAAAAAAATCTTTTATTTTAATAATTTTATCACGTTTTATCTAAAATATATAGCATTTGCGTACAGATGTTTATTCAAACTTTTTTCTTAGAATAAGGAATTACTCCAACTAAAACTGGACATAGACATAGACATAGATGGGGAGCCCGACAAGGGCAGCACTTAGGCTCACTGGGGCCCATTGTGCTATCACCCCAAGTAGGCGTGTCAGGCCAAGAGCCCACTTCTTTTTAGAAAGGAAAGGACCCTTTCTGGTCGCGCACGTCCCACAAGCTCGGGTTCCACATAGGTGTCACCCAAGCAAAGCAGTTTGGCGTTGACTAAAGCGTCACATCGACAGACTAGATGCTCGGTAGTTTCATCTACCTCAGCACAAAACCTGCAGTATGGATCGTTGTCGAGTCCAATCTTATGCAGGTAATATTTCACTAGCCAGTGTCCAGTTAGGACCCCGGTAATAGTTCTAAGTTGACTTCTGTTTAGATTTAGAAGTCTATTAGACTCAGAACGGCTATAAGGGCCTGATATGAAGACCTTAGACTGTCTGAGTCCTGCTAGCTCGTGCCATTCAGCACGGAATTCCTCGACAGTGCGATTCTTAATCCTAGCCTTGACAGTTGAAGGAGCAATTCCAAGAGCAAGTTCCGGCCCAGGGAAAGCAGTGTTGCTACCTTCCCGAGCCAGCTGATCCGCCCCTTCATTATCCCCAATGCCCTGATGGCCAGGCATCCAAATGAGGCTAACCCTATTGGACTCACACAGCCTCTCTAGGGCTCTCCTGCATTCAAGTGTTAGCAGCGAATTGACCCTGTTTGAGGACAGAGCTTTAATCGCGGCTTGACTATCACAGCATATATAGATATGCTTGTCGTGGTATCCTCTGGAAAGGTTTTCCTATACGCAGTCCAAGATTGCTGTAATCTCAGCCTGATATACAGTCGCATACCGTCCAAGAGCAAGACTAATTCTTGCCCTGGGACTCTCCCCATAAATTCCCGCCCCAGATCCCTCCTTCATTAGAGAGCCATCTGTAAACCAGACAAGGCCCTCCGGTTTGAGGAAGGATGGGGAGGAATCCCTCCATTGTTCTCTCTCAGGAACAATTACACAAAACCTTTTAGAGGTAATTGAGACCGGAATAATGGCATCTCTCCTTGCTAGGAGAGGGTCTGATCTGATCACTTCAGTCCAAACTCGCGTATGCCCAAAATTCCAGTCGCTGTGTATCCAACGACCCCAGTCGTTTAAACGAACAGAAGCTTTCCGAGCCTCTTCCTCTACAAGCAAATGCAGAGGACTTAGTCCCAGAATAGCCTCCATAGATCGGGTCGGTATGGTTCTTATGGCTCCAGTTCTGCCCAAACACCCCAGTCTCTGGAGCTTGTCAAGCATCCTTCTGTATGTGGTCTTGCGAGTGGCGGGCCACCACACAAGAGCGCCATAAGTGATCATTGGTTTTATCACTGACGTGTAAAGCCAATGCACAATACGAGGTTTTAAACCCCAAGTTGATCCGAAGGACCGTCTGCACGCCCATAGACACGCTGTGGTCCTTTTTGTGATCCTTTCAATATGATCCCTCCAGGTCAGTCGGGAGTCTATTAAGACACCCAGATATTTTACCGACCCGGAAACTCTCAACTCTTTCCCAAAGAGGGTGAGCCTCTCAAGGTCCACTTTTCTCTTATGGGTTAATGGTACCATTTCGGTCTTATCCGGATTAACAAACAGCCCGTGTTTTTGGCTCCACTTTTCCACCATGGCCAAAGCCCTCTGCATGAGCCTTATAATGGTGTTTGGGAACTTGCCTATTACTATAATGGCAAGATCATCAGCGTAGCTTTGAGCATAAACTCCGCTTTCGTTGAGAGTATGAAGCAGCTCATCCACAACCAGACACCTCAAGAGCGGAGAAAGAACTCCGCCCTGCGGACATCCTTTGACCACGGACGAGCATACTGTCACGCTCTCAAGAGAAGATGTTATGATTCTGCTTTCAAGCATGACGCGAACCCACCTAATTACAGAACTAAAACTGGAACAAAGGTGCCACAGGCGTGCTTCAAAATAGATTTTTTTCTCGAAAATGACTTAATACTAAGATGTATTTTTTGTATATTCTTGCTTGCTCTACACGATAGAGTTAGTAGTTTATTTTTAATAAGTGGCGTACTATTTTTTTATTAAGAAAGTCAGGGATGACTTATATCCATACCTTTGCCGATGACTGGTGTAAAAACTGCTGAATACTCTACAAATATCGCCTTTAAATACCTATAAGATTAAATCAAATCTTAATTAAATAACTTTTACTATTTCGGAATAACTAAAGAAATGGATAATTTTTTGCAAAACTTTAACTCCCTATATCTCAAATAACAAACATCTTCTCTTTTCTTACAAAGAGGCTCGCTTTAAACATGGATGCATGTTTTTTTAAACACCCTATATATTACACTAAAGTTTTTGAACTGTAAATAAATCAAGCGATCAACCAAATTTATAAAATATTTGTATAATCTAAGTTCTAATTCTTGAAAATATTATTTAGAAACATACCATTTCCGGTACGCGGGCGCCGATAAGCCATGCGGGGGTCCTGAATTTGTCATTTCTTCTCCATATAACCCTTGACTTTTAACCAAGAATTTGAAGTCAATAGAATAAGCAGTTGTTCAGCTGTACCGCGCACAAACGAACTACAGATCGACTGAAATGGGAGAACATGTTTTTCGGGATCTCGAGACCTTTAGGGTCAGAAATCTCGTAGGATGATTTTGAGGGAAGTGAGAATTAATTCATAAGCAAATTAAGTGCATTCATTTAATGCAGTGTAGATTAAAAATGTATGTGACAAACTAAAATTATATTTTCTTTGATCTGTTTAAAACTGAGAGACTGCCCACCTGGTCATCATAACAAACTAAATACAGGGTTTGTTTAGGCCCGAACAAATCGCTTTGTAAATTCTAATGAAAAATTGGTTATAAAAATACCAAGATTGTTGTTTTAATTTTTTCTGATAAAATTGTCAGTTTTAAGTCCTATGTATATTGGTATAAGGATATCTTAGACACGACTCTCTTTTTTTGACGTTTTGATGTACAGGGTGTTTAATTAAAAATATTTAAGAATTTCGATGTTGAAAACGACATTTTTTCTTTCGCTCTGTATGTGTCAAAAAAGGCTACAAAAAAGACCAAAAGAAGTAGAATGGTGCAAACCGTAGATAGCTAGCTGGCCTGGTTTAAAAGTTATAGGCATTTAAAACGGGTCACTCTCTGCTGGGACACTATGTATTACAAAAGCAAAAGCAAATGAAGTAACTAACATAAATTAAGTTGGATTCTTAGGGGAAAACTAATTTTAGGAGGTTATGATTATTTCATTCTTTATTGCTTCATGCTTGAACATAAAAACAAAATCTATTTTATAGCTACATATATTTTAACTTACCAAATAGCAGCAGCTGTTATTGTTATATATTTATATATTTATCCCACCCTAGCGCTGTTAAATTCGAGCAAGTGCGCGCCTTAAAGTGTCATTTCAATATATCTAAATAAGAACGCCAATTTACTTAAACCCCTTTGACGTCACCAGGAAAACAAAAAGGAAGCGTTTTCTTTCCATATCTTCGCGTTTTCGTTCTTTGTCCGACTCGTTTTCGAGATATGGACTTCGCAGGATGAATGAAAAGTTGAAAAGCGGCGCGGATCAGTTTGTTTTTATCGGGCGTTTGGACAACACTTCCTGCTTGAGGCGCTGCTATTCGTCGCGCTCCTGCGAGAGATAACGCGCGAAATTGAATACGCAAAATTACGCATGTTTGCAGTTTAATAAGACCAACTAACGCTGGAATTTATTAGTAAAATGAAAAATATTTTATTAGTAGGTTGCATTTCAGTTACAATATAATAGAACTTTATGTTGTTTTTATCGTGGACTTTGTTTTTTTTTTAAATAAAAAATGAAGGACGTGAGTTAGTGATTGACACTAGAGTAAATGAAAAAATTGTTCTAAAATGGATAGAAACCTAAAATTTATGTAAGTTGTGTATTTTTCATTTGTACTAAAACTTATATCTATCATTTTATAAATACAACATTTTAAGGCGGATTTCTTTAAAAAAACTTGGAGAACATTATTTTTTTCTATTATATCTAAAATATGTTGTTCAAATCTAGACTTAACTTAATAAATAAATTTAAATTTACGTAATAAATGTTTCAACTTTTGCTTTAATTAATTTTAAGTAAATTTTTTTCATCTTTTCCAATTTTAACTCCTATTATATAAATTAAATGCATTTTGGTTTTGGAGCATGTTAAATGTTAACTACAATAAAATACATGTTTTTGTGATGTGACCTATTGCTTTTATCGTGATTTTTTTTTTATTTTAATAAATAAGGAACATTGTGAGGTAGTGTTAATTGATACTCAGACTTATTAAAAGATTCTTGGGTCATGTAAAATAAATGTAAAATTTTTGGAAGTTGTATATTTTTCATTAACACTAATATACAAATTTAACAGTTCATGGGAGGGTTTTTTTGGAAGCATATTTAGGAAATATTTTAAGGACTGTTTGGGAAGTATTTTAAGAACAATAAAAAAAATAAGTTTTTCATTTATAAAATTTATCGTGATAATAGAAAAAAATTAAACATTTTTCTATTATTAATTTAAAAATCGATTCATTTTCCTTTAATCAGAACATCCTTTCTACAGAATTCTACTGCATTCAGATAACATAGTTTATAGGTTCATATAATCATTTCGTGATAACCTTACACAAATTCTCTAAAATGTACCTTATTTAATTTTTTATAAAGTTATTACTAAACAATTAGGTATATTGATTCATAAAATGTTTTATGTGGGTAGTGGCATTCTGTACCTACGAGAGAAGCTATAGGTAAAAGGGGTTTTACCGTTTTTTAAAATTTATTGTCAGTTTATCTTTAATATTACTATTACTTGTTTTTACTGGGTATTTTGTATAGTCTATAAAAAATAAATCGTGTCATTTAATATTTTCCTTCATAAAAAGAAGGTTTTTATTTTCCGACATTTAAATTTAACCAATATTTAAATCTTTTTCTTTTGCCATAGAGAATTCGAACTTGACAAATTTATCCCTTTTTCACTAATCGTTTTTGTGTGAAATTTCAAGTCAAATAGATAAAAGGTTTTTTGGTACTGAATTTTTTAATATTTCATTAGTTGACCATTTTGTTCTGCCATATTAGGATCACACCAAAATATTATCAGCTTATCCTTATATGACACTTAATGACTGATCATTTAAGTAGTTTCTTAATAATAATTTTTTAACATTTCGTAAGGTCGTCATATTGGATTTTTACTCAAATAAAACTATTCCAGAACGACAGACTAATGAAAGTACTTTACTCTTACAAGGGAAGTAAAAGTCTAATACGTGATTTTTATATTATCCCCCTGTAGTTCACGTTTAAAGGTAAAACTACCTAAAAATAGACTTTTTTTGATATTTGGAAACGAATTCCTGTCATTATATCTAATATTATTTATTCGAATATCCAGGTTCATAATCTGAAATCCACACATGTTGCCTGATGCACTTTACAGTAAGTTTTGTGTTTGCGCAAAGAAAGAGAAGATTTAGATCTGTGATAAACAGAATGAATTTGTATTAGACCAATAATTTTGTATTTTTGGGTTTTGTTATACCATTAATAAACTCTTCGTTCAAAGCTCAGGGTAATGTGAGGTCCAAGGTACAATTCTTAAAAAGGTGTAATCTTAAAAAAAATCACCCTCCAAGATTTTTTCAGATCTTTACGCTTCAGGGTACCTAGATGCCGAAAACATATTTTCTGAGTTCCGTCGGTCATTCTGTTCCCGGTAAAGCTGAAAAACTACTTAACAGATTGACTTCAAATTTTGGTCAACAATTAAGGGTTATATGAGGATGACCTGGTAACATTTTGATAAAGATCCAATATGGCGAAAAAAATGGCGGCTTAATAAAATATTTATGAATTCAGTTTGAAAAAACTACTTAAAGGATTGATACCAAATTTTGCGCAATTTTTAAATATGGTAGAGAAATGAACTGGGAAAATTGTGGTACGAATTCAATGGCAGAAGAAAATGGCGGACAAATAAAATTTTTGTAATCGTTAAAAAAATCTCCAGGTTTTACATATTTTCACGTTTTAGCATCCCTAGATGCCAAAAAATATGTTTTATCAATTCCGGCGGTCTGACTGTCTGTCAGTTCGAGGCATAGCTTTAAAACTGCTTGGCTGATTGACTTTAAATTGTGGCAAAACCTTAAGAATCATATAGGGACCACCTAGTAATATTTTGGTAAAAATATAATATTGTGGAACAAGATGGCGGCTTAAAAAACTAATTATCCAATTTAACTCAGATTTTGCACAAAAATCATGAGTTACATAGGAATGAACTGGAAACATTTTGATATAAAACCAAAACTGCAAAACAAAATGGCCTACTAAAATATTTAAAAAATCAGCTTGAAAAAAGTACTTGTTAGATAAATTTCAAATTTTGTGCAAGCATTAAGTGCGATATATAAATATAAACTGGTAAAGTTGTGGTACGAATTCAAGATAGCGAAACAAAATAAAGGCCAAATAAAATATTTAAGAATTCAAAGTAAAAAATATTCTTATTCATTGACTAAATTTTGCGAAACAATTAAATGTGATGAACGAAATAGCGGTGTGTGCCAATGCAAAAACTACTTATTCAATTTATTTTACATTATGTCCAAAAAGTATGCTGTAGAAAGAAACTGGTAAAATATTGGTAGGAATCTAATAATCTAATATAGTGGAACAAAACTATGCTCAATACAGGGTTATTCACGCAACCCGTTCATTAAAAGTTTTTGATGATGCCATTTGGATACAAATTTCAAATTTTGGGATTAAGGTAAGGTCAAGGGGTACTTCTTTCTTGAAATATTTTCAACTTCCTGTCACTTCCGGTTTAACCGGAAGTTGGTATAAACTTGCTCATTTGAAATGGAACACCCTGTATTTTATGATATTTTTGGATTCTACGGAGAATTTTAATGCCTTTTTATGCAGCATGTCCTATACCTAGGTTCAAACGTTCTTAAGATACTTGACCTTGAACCAAATATGAGCCTTCGGGGTACCAAATTTTAAAATCTCATATTTTTGTAAGTTTTCAAGATATAATCTTCATATTTTGCAGACGATCGGTAAATAATCTTAGGTTTCTATTTTTTTATTGAATTTGTCTATTTTTATACAGGGTGTTCTAAATTCAGCGGCAAACATTCACATTTTCAAAGCCGCTGAAGTCCGTTTTTTTAAACGGGACACCCTATAACTTTATGCACTATCAAATGTAGAATTTAATTTTCTATCGAACTGTATTAAGGTTCCCTATACCTATTCGTAACCATTTTCGAAATAATGTATTATGTGTATTGTATCATATGTATTTGCCAAATGCTTACACCTTCCCGTAGTAAGCCATGGAAAAACAATTGTTGTGCTTTTCTATTCAATATGACAGCTGATTTGAAACTTTTAAATTAAAATAAAATAACACTCAAAAGCTGATATTTTCTATTTATTTTATATTCGCGGAGAATGTTACAAGATATTGGAGAGAACGTGCCATGTTTTTAATGAAAAACATCCTCATTTATCGCCAGTGAACAAGAGAAAATTGAAAAGGATTGAAACGAAATTTTTTCGTTTCGGAAAAGTTAAAGTTATAAAAAATGTAATAAATTATTTACATTATTTTTAACCATATCTACTAAGTTCGAGACTGTTCTAAACTTGTTATAGTGAACTTAAAAATTATAGCAATCTAACAATCAACAATAAATAAATAAAATAATAAAATTAAATTATAACAAATGTTCTATATGCTGTCCTTTCATTTGAAGACACATTTCAATTCTTCTTTGTACAGTTGCTATGGCCCGTTGAATTTGTCCGTTTTCTAATTCGGCAAAAGCTGTTCGTGTCTTGTCCAGTAAATCTTGTTGGTTATTTACTGGGGAAGCATAGACTTTACCTTTGATAAATCCCCATAAATAAAAGTCTAGGGGTGTTAAATCAGGTGATCGCGGGGGCCATCTCCAAGGGCCATTGGGACCAATCCAGCGATCTTCAAAATTCGAGATAATTGGAGATAAACTGCAGCGGAATTATGTGCTGGTGCCCCATCTAATTGATACCAATAATTTTGCAGCTCACTAATAGGAATTTCTTCTATAAATTCAGAAACCGTCCCTCGTAGGATTTCCAAATACTTATCACTGTAAATTGTCTTCATAAATACAGTACCGCACTTGATCATTTAATACTATACCGAAAACATTGAAGCTAAACCACTCTTGAGAACGCGTTTCGCGTAAAGCGTGCGGATTTTCTGCTGCCCAGAAATGTTCGTTTCTTCTATTTGTTATTCCTTCTCTAGAAAATTTCGCTTCATCGGTCCAAAATATTTTTGAAAGGAATTGAGGGTCCTCTTGAATTTTCAAAAACATGAATTCGCAAAATTCTACTCGTCCGTCGGACGTCATCACCAGGTCTCAAGGCTTGCACGTTTTGGAAGTAATAAGGGTGCATATGATGTTCGCTCAAGATTCTTCGGACAGATGAAGAAGAAATTCCCAAATCGTTTCCTGCAGACCGTATTGAACTTTGCGGGTTTGCGTGGAAATAAGCTAATGTGTTTATTACGTTATCCTCGGCATTTGTCACTGGTTTCGGAACATTTTTTGTGACTTTAACCTTGCCAAAACACAAAAAGTTCGTTTCAATCCTCTTGAATTTTGACTTGTTCATTGGCGGCAAATCAGGGTGGCGTTCATTAAACACACGACACGTTCTCTCCAAAATTTTATAACATTCTCCATGAATATAAAATAGATTGAGAATATCAGCGTTTGAGTATTCTTCCATTTCGATTTAGAAAATTTAGTTTATCTGACAGCTTTCGATAAATAACACATACTAATTATCTGTCATATTGAATATTGGATCTCAATTGTTTTTCCATGGCTCACCATTGGAACATGTAAACATTTAAGCAAATACATACAATATTTTTATAAAACCCAATTATTTCGAAAATGGTTACGAATAGGTATAGGGAACCTTAATACAGTTCGATAGAAAATGAAATTCTACATTTGGTAGTGCATAAAGTTATAGGGTGTCCCATTTAAAAAAACGGACTTTAGCGGCTTTGAAAATGTGAAAGTTTGCCGCTGAATTTAGGACACCCTGTATAAAAACAGATAAATTCAATAAAAAAAATAGAAACCTAAGATTATTTACCGATTGTCTGCAAAATATGAAGATTATATATTCAAAACTTACAAAAATATGAGATTTTAAAATTTGGTACCCGAAGGCTCATTTTCGGTTCAAGGTCAAATATCTTAAGAACGCTTGAACCTAGGTATAGGATATGCTACATAAAATAGCATTAAAATTCTCCGTAGAATCCAAAAATATCATAAAATACAGGGTGTTCCGTTTAAAATAAGCAAGTTGATACCAACTTCCGGTTAAACCGAAAGTGACAGGAAGTTGAAAATATTTCAAAAAAGAAGTACCCCTTGACCTTACCTTAATCCCAAAATTTGAAATTTTTATCTAAATGGCATCATCAAAAACTTTTAATGAACGGGTTGCGTGAAAATATTTTAAAAGGCAGTATATATATGTGTTGCTAAATAAGTGTCTACCGAAAAGCAATTTTTGAAATATTCCTGACTGATATATTTGGATCTTTTTCTGTGGAAAGTAATTTATCTAGATACCTGGCAAAGATCTTTTCTTTCTAGGTAAATTTAATGTTTGTTGAAATGGACGTGTGTATTTTTTATTATAATTATTGAAATGAAGATACGAATTGAAAATATTTGACTTGCCCTTTCTGAGTATTTCATTTCAAATGCGATTGCCACCATGTTTAAAAGAAACTAACTAAATCAAGGTCACGGTCACTTTAATATTTTGATGATAATTGATCATAGCTCCTTGATATTTCAACATATAGCAGCCTCTTTGAAATCTTTTCCTTTAGATCTCTTTTTCATTTTTAGGCGCCAAAATTTTAAAAACTGTTAGTTTTAGATATATTACGTGTTATATGATATATGTTAGAAAATGATTTAGATATATGTTATGTATAAAATAACTGATGTATGCACTGACAACTGATTCATTCTTTTATCTTTGTTCTATTTTTGGTAATTTGATTAGTTTCACTATTTAATCAGAAAGCAAGGTTATATTAGTTTTCTAAGCACCTACTGTACTTTTCATATACACTGTATGTTTAGTAATAATGAAGGAGGACTTGGAAACGATTTTCTGCTTACTGCGAGACCAGAAGTCTGTTTTTAAACATAGACAAATGCTTTATAATATCCTACACCAGAAACATGATTAATTGCAACTACGAAATGCGAAATGCTAATTTAAAAAGGGATTCGGAGACCAGGGACTTGGGTGTCAACTTGGTCTCCAGGCTAGTATTTGAGTCTCATATCGAAAAAATAATAAATGAGCCCAACCGTCTGCTGCGTTCTGTAAAGAGAAACACATGATATTTTACTAATACAATTGCTCTACTTAACCTCTACTATGCCTTTATTCACAGAAGGCTTTGTTTGGCATCGGTAGTTTGGAATCCACGACATCACATTTATATAAGAAGACTAGAATCTGTACATCATAAATTTTTAAGTTATCTCGGTTTTAAATTAAATCACTTTATTATAGATAGAAATTATACAGATATTGTGAGACGATTTAACATTCTGTCGTTGCAGGGCAGGCCTGATATTACCAATCTACTAATGCTATTTAAGATAATTAAAGGAGTAACATTCGCTCCACGGGTTTACTCGTGTATTCAATTTAATGTCTTCAGCGGAAATTTTAAGCATCAAGGACTCTTTCATATTCCTTTCCGCAGGACCAATTCAGGTTAGAATTCATCACTGTGTAGAATGTTAAATTATTTTAATAAACATTTTAATAACTTGAGTGTTATAAAATATCATTGGTTTGTTTCAAGCATACGCTTAAGTATTATTTTCTGAATGAACTGTGATTAATTTTTTTTTTATTATTAGTTTATGTTAAGACTTTTTATTTAACTTTAACTTTAGTTTAGTTAGTTTTTTCTGTTATTTCGTTACCCACTAAAATATTTTTTACTTATTATTACTTACTTTTTGGATTGTGTAATCTGTTGTTGCCCCTATTGTGTATAAATAAATAAATACAAATTTAGAATTCGCCAGATGAGGATCCCGCTATATCGTGTTATACTGTTTTCCCGGGATTATAACACATTCTACAGATATCAAAGGTATCTCTGTTTTAAGAACACGTTTTTCATAATTCTTGGTCCGAATCACACAATCTTATATAGAAATGATAAATCCCTCTATCTCAGCGTGCAGGTTACCATTTTTTAGCCACAGCAGTGATCCTTTGACAACTGCTGGGTTTTCAAGTGATGGTAGGTATTTTCCATGTAAGACTTTATCTTGCCATGCTGAGTGCATTTCTTCTCTAGGTATGTGGTCCTCAATGCCCTCTCGTAGGTCTTAGAGATTTAGTAGGGTAGTTTATATCGCTTCCCACAATTTTCTGTGAAAGTGGATCATTAGAGGCATGAAAGTACTCTTGATTTTCTTTTCCAGTGACCCACAGAGTCAGTCCTCTCCCACCCTCTGCTCCGGGCAGATACAGCCTTTGAGTAGCACTTTTTGCGTGATGGATTCTAAACTTAGTAAATGTTGTCGTGGCCATAGTGTCAGGGTCCCTCAGGCCAGTATCAGAATATTTATTCCGTTAAGAACGGTACATCGTAGGTGTTGGTTGCCGCAATCAGGTTTTTAGAGTTCAGTTTGGTGTTGAGAAGTTTAGTAAATCTGCTTGTGTATCTACTTTTGAACTCTTTTTTTTTGTGGTCGTGTGCTTTGCATAATTCCTAGATATTTATGTTTCATCTGATGTAAGTTGACAAAAAATGAGATGTTTTGGTCTGGCAGTTCAGAAGGTTTGTCCTTTCTTTCATGTAATTCGGCCCACTTCAGACCGAATTTCATCTGAATATCAACACTAAATGTTTACACAGTTCTAAGAAATGATTTTAGTTTTTTACCATTTTCAGAGTACAATTTGATATTGTCTATGAACAAGAGGTGAGTAACAGTGATATTGTCCTTTATGTCAGGTCTATATCCTAGCTCAATGTGATTTGATAACTAAGATAGGGGATTTAATGCCAGGCAGAACCATAAGGGACTTAGCGTGTCTCCCGGTAGATTCCGTTTTTGATGCTTATTGTCGCCATGGGACAGTTGTCTATACAAAGCTACGTTTTCCAGTTCTTCATCACATATGTTCAAAGTTTGATGATATTTGGGCTATTATATAATTCTAGGACTTTCACTAGCCAGTCGCGCGGCACAGAGTCAAAGGTTTTTGCATAATCTATATAAGCTACACTCAAATTACGGTGGCTTATATCAACTTATTTCATGATAATGGCGTTAATAGTTAGTTGCTCCTTGCGTTAGAGCATGTTCTTTATTATTAATTCCACTGGATGTGAAGTACAGGTTATTCCCTCGTAGAGTACTTTATGAATATAAAACATTTTAATAGGTCTCCTATTTGATAATTATTCCATTTTATTTTAAAAACGAATTTGTTAATTTTACTTTTATTTGCCATTAAGGATTTTTCTGAACGAGTTAGAAAATAATATTTTTTGTTCTACAAAAATATAACATTTGTATTTCATTTATATAATTAACGTTTCTTTGAGCTAATGTTTTATTATTTGCCAAATTTTACTGATAACCTCTAAACACTATTTGACCCTTTACCCTACAAAAACCTACTAGAAACATTTTTTTCCCTTTGCGTGGATGGTATACACTTACCACAAAAGAGAGAAAGGGATGAAATGGCTATTAAATCTAATAACATTTATACTTAGCAGCCACATTAACATCTTTCGTGCACGACAATCCAAAGCAATATAAAAAAAACAGTTTAACGATTTAAGGACGGGGCGCTCACTTCACTCTACAGAGGTCTGTCTGGGCGACTTTAGATATTAGACACATACAAGTAGCTAAAGTAGCTAGACCACGATTGATAGGATTATATGTTAGATTTAGAGAACAGAAATACATACACTATAACCACCTATCTCACATGATAATAATTTTACAATAAAAATATTGTAAAATTTGTTCTCAGTCCGTACGAGTATAATCAACCCTTCAGCATTAACTGGTAAAAATTGGTCTACTTGGCAAGTTCCTGTAAAATATAGCTAGATGCTCGTTGACTTTGTAAGCAGCCAAACATCAAGTAGTTTAAATCATTGTATTTAGGTAGTCTTGCCACTAGAAATAGAAGGGGATGTCAGCCAAATACATCACGTCTTGCCTGTCGAAAAATTGCACAGACAAGAGTTACATAATTGCTTCGGCCTAATGTTGTTTCTTGAATACTGGGTTTAAAATTCAGTTTAATTCTTTCGAGTTTAATGGATGGAATTATTAGCTGCGTAATCAGCATATAATGTTTCCACATACTGTAAATATTTCCCCTGAAATAAGAGAACCTATCATAGCATTGTAAGTCAGAATATACTCTATCTTCCTGAATGGTTTGTTTTGCAATTATATCGAAATTTTCGTTTCCTGTTATGCCTGCGTGACCTTTAATTCAAACACATCATACTTTAACCTTTGTGTCAAATTTTTTTGACATTTGTATGGATGGATACCCTATACCTATAGTTACAGTGGTAAAAATTCACATGATTTATACTGGGAATGTAAAATGCAAACCAACATCTTCTAATGACTTGAATATCAAAATCCTCAATGAAAAAAGGTAGCAGTTGACTAGATCCCTACAAAAACCTAATGTGTCAATAAAGCCATCAGGCAAAGGTGGAGGTGTTTTGTGAATCCAGTATTTGGAAGTTAGTCGATGGCAACTCAGTTGACTTTGCTTATAATAAAATTATTATTCTGGTATGTTGTTGTCTTCTTAAATTTAGGAGTGGTTTGTCCGTTTTCGTCAATTAATCTTCAACCTGGGTAGAGCAAAAGGCTCCAGTTACAATGTCTAAGGCTGCTGTTGCTCTACTCTATTTAAACGAGACTTGTTTGATGAACCATAAAAAATACATGCAAAGTCAGTTATTGATCATACATAAGCCTTATAGAATATTAATACTATTTTAGGTTCAGCGTCCCAGTATGTATAGTCTTACCGTGTCAGTTTCTGATTCGGTGTGAGATCGACCTATAAGAAAAATATATTCATAAAATATCAAGAAAATGCATGTTTAAAAATGGTACTACATGTATCTAAATTATGTACTCAATTTATAGACTTGATCTTTTACAAGTACACCTGTTGCCCCTTTCCGAAAACCTTTAATTACTAATAGATATGAGTTAGACCAGCTCACGGAAATTCAAAAAATACACCTGAAAACTATAAAATAAACCTGGCCCCCATATCCCGTTACCTGACGATATGGATATCTTAAATCACTTCTTTGGCGAGTTTGGAAAATAAATATTTTTTGACGCATTGTATTTTTAAACTTTTAAATGTTTAAATGCAGCACAATGAAACTAATGTTCCAAAACTAATAAAACCGAAACTCCTGATAATCCCTCCTAAATAGGATTATTTCACATGGCGATAATGTTTCCGACCGAATCCTTAAATGCAAAATCAAAAGAAACGATTGAATCCAAATCCATACATCGATTACCGTCGGATTATGCCAAGTAGTTGGACTAACAAGTCCGGCAGGCACAGTACAAATTTGCCATCTTATCCATCTTAAGGGTTATTCCCTGATTTATCTTTTTTGATATGCCTTAATAACAAATGGATATTCAGCTCTGTTTGAGAGAAGTAATAATAAAATTAGTATTGAGTAAAATAATAATAAAAGGTCCACTGAATTTTTGAAAGAAATATGGAAAATGTTCACCTCTTGTGGGAGGTATTCTTCCACATAGGCGGCAACTCTGCTCTGGCTTTCTGCCGATAGTAAGGCAGTGACATAAATCATTTTTTTATGTGAGAATCTTAATAAAAATATATACTAAGTATGTATTTTTATTAAGAAGTGATAACACGTCTGTAAGTGGAAAGTAAAAAAAAAATTCAAATTGCTTACATGAGCGCTACTGGCGAAACCGGAAAAAAATTGCTTTGTATCTTAAATATATAAATTATCAGTCTGGCGGACAGTGAAAATTGAATTTTGCATAATAGTAGATATATCTTAATATAGAAATGATAATAAAAAAAAAGGTTCAATGCCAAATGTCAGTTGTGTTGTGGAGTCCAAGAGTCCAAGAGTTTGCCTTGCTGCAGATCCGAGAGCAGTCCATAGTGTGCGAGGAAGTCTGCTCCTAGGATAGGTTGAGATACGTCAGCTATGATGAATCTCCATGGAAAATCTCGACGGAGTCCTAGGTTGAGGGTACGCGCTACTATTCCGTATGTGGTTTTAGACGAACCATTGGCAGCTGAAAGTGCGTAGGTTGATTTGGTATGAGCACCATCCACTCGGAGTCTCGGGATTACGCTTAGATCGGCACCGGTGTCGATGAGAAATCGAAGTCCGGTTTCGCGATCGTAGATAAATAGGCGGGGTGATTTATTAAGGCAGGTGTCTTTTGCCGCCATCAGTGACTGCCCGGTTGGTTTCCCTGGTTCCATGAACAGGGCATAGTGCATTTCTGGGCTTCCTACTTGTAGCGCCAGTGGTATCAGCATAATCCGGCTGGGCGCGCTTCCCTAAGTGTAGATGGCGAGCGATGCCGCGACTGGGATCGGGATCGAAAATGCGTGCGGGAATTTCGCATTCCTCTTGAAGCATGCATGTCCTGCTTGACACTAGCTAGCTCTCCCTTGACCTCTGAAAGTTGCTGTGTTAGTTGTTGCATGAGGGAATGGAGAATCTGGTATTCTTGCGAATGCTTAGGGGTGATTGCCGAGGGCTCACAGGCAGAGCAGTAAATATATTGTCAGCCAAGTTTCACTTAGTGTTTGACGTGATTGCGTAGCTAGTATAGGTTGTAGATTGGCTGGTAAGCGTCTTACCTAAATACTCCGCACTAATGCAGTCTTCGAAGGAATTGGGAAGGTTTTTCGTCACCCATAGCGTCGTTTTCTAGCAGTTGCCTGGTCTTCTGTTCTTGGCTCGCACTTAACCGCTTTATGAGTTGTTCTTTTAGCTCGGAATAGGAATTAGAATCTAATGGACATCTAATGTCGCGCACTTCGCTGATATATCGCGGCGGAAGTTTCGCGAGAATGCCCAAATATTTTTGCTTGGTGTTTGTGATTTTTGATGTATTAAAGCAAGCCTCTACGATTACAAACCAAAGTTCTGGATCCGACGGGTCAAAGTCTGGAAGTCGCGGCGCGGAATTTATCGCGACAGCGTTCGCGATAGGGATGGCACTGTTGGTTTCTGCCGCAGAGTTAGGCATGGTATACCGCGAAAAATTTTTTATAAATAAACTCACGATAGCTTAGGGACTGTTGCATTGACTAAAACACAACCTACCACAAAAGGAATGATAAAAAGTTCACTGTAATACTAGGTACTTACGTTGATTGTTCAATATATCACTAAAACCCTGAAGCACTAATTACACTACTTGCTCTCACAAAACAAATCACGTCGGGGTCACCACTTTAGGAAAGAATGTGTGTGCTTGAGTAGCTATATATCCAATACGTCTATTGAACTAGAACAACAAAATTCACATCCGACTTCTTGCAAGTCCAAAAACAGAGTCTTCCTCTAATATTAATACAAATCTCAAGAAACATAAAGTTCCACCCCCTGTGCCAAAATTCCTCGCTTTGATTGGTCCTATTCGTTGGTAAAAGGGGTTTTTTTCTATCTTCGTAAACTTTCCCATGGTCAAAATAAAAACATTCATTACAGATAGTAAAATGGGAATTTGGAGAAAGCTTTACTAAGAAGGGTCGTTTCGGTATTTTCCTATCATAAACCCTAAATGCAATAAACAGTTTACTATCGGTGATGGTTCGAACGTGCAACAACATATTTTAAAACCGTACAAAGAAGTGTTGTAAAAATAAATGTTAACGGATAGCATACAAGAACCTTAAAACTAAATTAGACTCTAAATGCCGAGCAAAATTCCCACAATTATGTACAGAAACCTAAGTACCTACAAATTGTTACATTTCTCAATAGCAATAGATAATTAGCCTAGATTAAAAAAGTAAATGTAAAATAAAATAAATATGTACAGTATGTTATGCAGTAACAATGAAAAGAAAAACAAATATATACAGTGTGATATGCGCAAATTTTAACTTTGGCAGACAAATGTGGGAGACATTCAGTCGCCACACTACATTTTAACTGTATTGATTTCCCTTTCACTACGGTTTAACCAGTTTCTTTTTTTATATTTCCAAAGCATTTCATTTTTTCTGCGAATTTCATACAAGAACGGCAACAATTGTTTGCCTTCACCTTTTTTTGTAATAAGCAAAATGTTTGTTTCTAATCAAGATAGCCATTAAGTATTTAGGTTTAATAATAAACTGAAAATCTAGGTTGTCTTGACAACGTGGTATTTTCAAGTAGCTTCACTTGTGCTATTTTTACATTTCTCTTACGAGGGAATTGTAATGGTGAAAAAATTACACTCTCATATTGTTTCCTCAATTATGTCGGTCTGTCTGTCGGTCTGTCTATTCGCGGAATAGCTAAAAAGCTACTTACCTGATTGGCTTCAAATTTTGATCAAACAAATTAAACGACATACGGAAACAAACTGATAATATTTTGGCAAAAATCCAATATGGCCGAACAAAATGATGGCCTAGTAAAATGTTAAAAAAAATATTACTAAAAAGGTGCTTATCCAATTTATTTCAAATTTTGTACAAAAACCAAGTATTAAGCAGGAATACACTGGTAAACTTTAAGTGCGAATCCAAGAGGGTGACACAAAATGGCGGCTCAATAAAATATTTAGAAAAACTGACCTCAAAATCTATTTATTAGTTTGATTTTAAATACGTGCAATTAAGTGTGATATAAAGAACTGGTAAACTGTGGTACGAATTCAAGTTGGCTGAACAAAATGGCGGTCAAATAAAATATTTGTAATCGTGAAAAAAAACACTCTCCCATGTTTTTACATATCATAAAATTCTAGGTTACCTAGATGCAATGACACGTGTTTTTCTTAACTCCGTCGGTCTGTCTGTCTGACAGTTCGCGAACCAGCTAAAAAACTGCATACTCGATTTGCTTCGAATGTTGGTCAAAAATTAACAATTATATGGAAATGACTTGGCATATTTTTAATAAAAATCTAATCTGGCGGAACAAAATGACGGCCTGGTCAATTTATAAAAAAAATTATTACCGAAAAACGAATTATCAAATTTAACTCGAATTTTGGTAGATTCAAGATGGCAAAACAACATGGCGAACTAATAAGTTATTTTAAAAAAACCTCCCTGAAAAACTACTTATGAGATTGATTTTAAATTTTGTGCAAGAATTAAGTGATAAATAGAGATAAATTGGAAAAAATGCGATAGATGACAGAACAAAACAGAGCATAAACAAAATGTTTAAAAAATCAAGGTTAAAACGTCTTCTTATTCAAATGACTTCAAATTTTGTAGTCTAGGGGTAAATTAGTAAAAGTTTGGTAGGAATTAAACATGACAGAATAAATGGTAATATAATGAATTTTTTAAAAAAATCAGTGTAAAAAATTATCTATTCAATTTATTTTAAATTATACCCAGAAATCAAGTGTGGCTTAAGAAGAAACTAGTAAAACATTGATTCAAATCCAATAGAGTGGCGCGGAATAAAAATATTTTTTATATTGATTAATTTGATTTCTCAAAAAAAAAAGGATGCTTAACAGAAGTTAGTGCATTTAAAAATACTGTTATAGCGGTAGATAGTTTTAGGAAAAGTCGAAAGGTATAGGTAAAGGTAGGCAAATAAATGTGAAAACTGAACAAGCAAAGTAGCCCTAATTTTAAAAATATGGCAAAATATTTTTGAGAAAATCTGTTCAGAGTCAAAACCTGTGCTCAGATATGAAATATAGCCTCCTATTTTGTCTCAGCTTATTACCATCAAAACGTTATAATAAGTTCATACAGTCTCTACGTTATTGGAGCTATTTTGAACATTGATATAAAAACATTAAAATTCTAACATTTTGGACTGAGATTTAAGATTTTCTGTATACATGTTAAATTGATTAGACATTTAACTTTCTAAGATTAATTAAATGCCCTTGCAACAGAGAAATGTGTTTGTTATTAATAAAAATATTAAATTTAAATAAGTTACATTAATTTAATCTATTTTCTGAAAATGTAGGCACAGGCTACTTGATGTTTAGTTTATTAAGCAAAAGTGAAATAATACGAGAGTTATTCAAAATGTATTGAATGTTTTTTGATAGGAGGCTATGATTTCAGATGTGAACACAGGTTTTGATCTAAACAACTTTCCTCAATAATATTTTCCCATATTATTAAAATTAAGGGTGTTTACTCTTAATCAGTGTTCATATTTTTTTCCTACCCTGTATACCTTTTGACTTTTACTAAAACAAGCTACTGCCAATAGAGTATTTTTTGATGCACTCACTTTTATTAAGAATAAAATTTTCTGAGTAATCAAAAATAAAAAAGTTTCCCATATGTTTCACACTTCTTGGACAACAACGTATATGCTACTAAATGGCTATGTGAGGATAAAACTAAATTTACATGATTTTTTTAAATGATCGTCTGGCTACCGAGATCTTTCGACACTATTTTTTGTATTGTTCTATTGCATATTTTTTAACCAATATGTTTTTCTTCAATAACATTTCTGGATGATTTGGTGAATGCACCCCATATTCTTATAACTCCACTGGTAACTGGCGCCATCTAACGGAACAAACAGAACAAGGTCTGCCCGACCAGCTAGTAAAAGTGAAGATAAAGCAAAATTACCGATTTTATTGTTTTAACAATGTACTAGAAACATATTCATTAGTAGGAAATATAGCAATTGCCACTAAATTTATCGACAGTTTTCAATAAACTTGAAATGCAATTTATGTTTTTAAAAATAGTGTTTTTTAACTGATATATTTATTTTATATTGTACCGACGTATGTAATCAGTTATCAAAGATGCCAAAGTTAAAATCATTCAAAATAATCCTTCTTTGCGAACTTTATATACTACATTTTTAGTCTCCTCTCACGCATGTTGAACCTAAATTCTAGTACGCTGTGATACTTATACTCAATAACATCATTTTTTAAAACATGATGCTCTTGCAATTGTTCAAATCATCGAAAATTTGAACTAGTGCATAATTATCGTAATTTTGTTATCATAAACTACTCGCTAACAGATATCTTATTAATTAAATATTAAATTTGGACTGATGAATGAAATTTTCAAATTCATTGAGTGACCAAGTTTTATTTATATTTATTTCTATTAATTCAATATTCAGTACACGACCTATTTGTAGTGCGACATTTTTCAGAAAGCCAGAGCAATTATTCTAAAAATTTATTTCAGTGTAGCTGCCAATCATATAAAGTCGCGGATTAGTCATTCAGGAAATTGTCAAAGCTAATAAGCAGAAAAAAAATTGGCACGTTACCATGACCCGTGTAGATTTCTAATTTCAGATGACTTTATTAAATTACTAGAAAAATATTGTTGGGAATTTCTTAGCCATATAAATCAGGATCTCGATAAGATATTGACTATAAAAAGTTTTTATAGCTACATTAGTCTATAAAAGGATTGGCAAGAGATTGCTAGTAAAGAGACAAAAAAAGTTTGATTAACTTCATTCTGTTGCGTAACCAGATCAGAAATGAATGAAAGCATAAATTATCCATTAAAGAGCAAATGCCCCCCCCCTCTCCCCAAACCTAATACCCTAGCAAAACGTTTGAAAGTAAAATTATGTTATAAAGCATTACTACGATTGTAGAAGTGTGAATCTTTTTTTTTTAATCGTCGAAGCTAATTTTCGCTTCGCTAAATGTAGATCCTCTCCCCCCAGAAATTCATTTTGTATGAAAGTGTTAAGATTTTAGTTTAAATTTTCCTTCAGTTTATCCCGTTTTTGACATTTTTTTCACACAGTGTCAGATACTGATGTGCCAATCACGATTTTTGGAAACATTTACCTTAAGAAATAAATAATTGAAGTTTACTTATCAATAGTATAGTTCCAGAAATCCTAGTGCGAAAATGTAACAACCATTATAACGTTACCCATTATGTTCATTAACATCTATAAATATTAGCAATGCACGATGCGATTGCTAAAAACGTCATTATCAGTTAATATAGAGAAAAACCTGGTTCAACCCTTACTTAATATCAATAAACGTTTGCAATAAAACAGATTTGCGAGACACAAGAGAAAATGAAATTTTGTTTTATAAGTTTGGTTAATTAATACCCAGTTTCTATTTGTTATTTAATATTTATGTTATGGTAAGAATAAAACTGCACTGGTTAAGCATCTGAGGGATTTAGCTCAAATTTTACAACTAGAATATATCCACTCTCCCAAATATTTTCCGCCTGTCGACAAAATTTGGCAGATTGTTGGCAGCATGCAAAGCGTTTCAGTTGAGATCCGTCGTTCGAGCTGCCAGATTTTAGCGTTGCGTCTCAGAACACAATTGGATTGGCAAAAATGAGTCCGTTACTTTGCGCTGCTGCGAGGTGTGTCAACACGTCGGAAAATTGTTTATATTTTCTTTTACGGATTATAGTTAGTTTAGGTCTTCTAATCGGTACATTTCATATAGAATATACAATATAACGTAAATGTAAAACAGTGCGGCTGAGTATTCTTGACCATATGGGTTATAAAAAATGAATTGAAAATAGACAGTATTTTAAAATATGCATATCCAAAAATAATAAATAGTTACTGAGGAAATCTTGAATTTTTGTCACCTCCAGCTTTTAGCCTCAATATTAAATTCATCATCATACATCAAAATATCCCCTAACATAACACATTAAATAAAATTCTCTAAAACAATAACATACTTGATTTTTTAAGATATTCTAGTCTTACTCCCCTTTGTAAACTCCTACCAATTTCTTAATTGAAATGTTAAATAAATTGTAAAACCTATTTTTTATTTAAACGAAAAATTTAATGTGTCAGATTTTAAATCTGTTTTTGGGTGCCCAAAACTGGTAATTTATTTAATTTTATATGGTTATTTTAGTCCCAATTAACGAATTTGTATCTCTAAAATAACTGAAAATATAGCTGTATGTTCGCCGAAAGCATTTGAAAACGTAACACGCCAAATTGCTTCTATAAAAAAACCCTAACTTTAGAAATAAAAGTGTATATACCCAAAATCTCATAATAAGAAATTACTACTTGATTTTTCTCTAAAAATAATTTTTTATCCTTTCATGCCCCGTTTAAATCCTTCATCTAAATTGATTAGAATCAGTCCGGTTAACTCGTGAGCTAATAGACATGCCGAGATGTCCTTTGATAAAAATTGATTTGTACAAGTTGTGAGAAACTTGAGACGCTTAAGACGATTTAAGTAAATAGAAACAATATTTTTGCCGTATTTGTTTTCATCTTGCAGATGCAGAAGTACTATTGCTTACATGAAAAGTTTTTACAATATTCCGTTTTCACGTAATTTTTCACCCGATATTTCCCTAAATACATCTCTGATAAGTGCCCGACTTTCCTTTACCGGCTGCGGCGCTCGGAAACTTCCGCAACAATTCGGTCATATCCGTAGGCACCAGCGATCGCGATACGCCAAAAAATTGGGGCAGAAATAGATCAAAGGATTTGCTAAGGAGTGGACCTACAAGTTTATTTCTACTATGATAACATGCTGCGTATTTTTTATAGATTACAAATAAATTATTCTATATAAATAAAAACAGTATAGAAACAATAATTGTTTTCAGTAGCGTACTTAGAATATTGTTTCGGGGAGTGGGGAGGATTCGAGCACATAATTTTTGTTGTTCCAAAAAAAAAAACGTCCTCACTTTTATATATAATATGAATTACTATATAAAAAAACCTGGACAAGAGGGTCCGGACCCGCTAAACCCCCCGTTAATACGCCACTGATTGTTTCTGTGGAAGTTATTTTTAAAATACTGGAAGAATAATGGTGAGTTAAGTATTACTGGGTAAATGAGAATGCCGGACATTATTTCTGTTTATTTCATGTCTACAGTTATTTTTTGTTATATTTATAAGATAACGTTATACGTAATTTATATACATATAGTCTAGGTATATAAATAATTTTTTTAGTTAATATATTTTTGTCTAGTTATTCCCCTCGTAAGAGAGATGTATTGTAATCGTGAAAATCAACCCTCGAGATTTTTTTATACTTCGATACCTCCCTTTTACGAGGGATTTAACACCACGCAGAAGACTAGTAAGAAAACTATGAGAACTATAGTTATTCCATTTGTACACAGAACCAGACACAAAATTGCAAGATTCCTTCGGCAGTCCAACAATGTACAATCTTCAACACACAGAAGACAATTGGACAATGTTTGCGATCACTAAAGGACATTATTCCTTTCCAAATGGGAGGACTATATGAATTTCCTTGTTCGTGAAGTGAGATCTATATTAGAGAAACTGAACGATCTATATTCACTAGGCTTAAGGAAGGATGTATTAGAAAGAAACAAATTGTACAATCTGCTGTATATGAATTCTGAACACCACAAGGAAACTGTATTTTATAGTGAATTGTGCTATTGTCAGCATAGCTGCGAGTAGGATTGCTAGTAAAAAAACTAGATCCTTGATGTGCTGGAGGTATAGGGTAGGTGTTAACAATGGATTACATTTTGTAAAAGTCAGATTATGGACCACCAATCACTTTTCATCTACCTTTGTTGAAAAAATATTTGCAACCCAATTGCAAAGTTTTGGAGGAAGTCTATAAAAAAGAAGTTTGTTAAGAAGTGCGTCATGCCAGACTTGTCGAATGCTTTGGATATGTCAAAAGCCATAATTTGGACTTCTCCGTGATATAACATGGACTTTTTCGAGTTGTGAGTTACAAGGATAGAAGAGCTGCTGTAGGCATTTGATGGTGGAAGCCTTATTGCCTATCATGGATAAGGTTATATCTTCAAAGGAATAGTGATATGGGCTGCAATTAAAGTAAAGAGCTTTAGATCTTTTTCTAGGAACACGCTGTACACGAGCAGATTTTTAGCTGTCGGAAAAAATTCCCCTATCATAGGATACTTCAAATAAATGTTAATAAATAATACGGGTTCTAAAGAGAAATTTTCAAATCGTAGTTCTTTGTATTTCAGTAAAATTTGGCTCACTATTTATAAATGTCAGAATCAGAAAAAATATTTAATTTACTTTTATTAACTCCTTAATTAATACGAACTTGCTTCAATGGTTTATTTCCATAAAAACCAAATAACAGAGAGAGTAAAACTCATTCTTTGTAAACGTTAATAAAAGTCAAATGGATACAACATTAGAAGAAGAACTGTCAGAAAATGTTTTGCAAGCCGCACGCGTGGGTAAAACATTTTCACAAGAGAAGTAATATCGATATTTATTAATAAGACGCCGGATTAAATATACTTTTTAATAAAAGTTTCCACTAGTTTTGAGCTTAGTGGTACTTGCAAAAGAAGAACTCATAAAAGTATTCATAAATGATATCGAAGATAACGGCAATTTGAAAATTAAAAAATTTTACTCTCAGATTTTTTGTGATATCGGAAGAAATTAATAATGGGGCATATTTACAGGTCTGTAGAAGATACACTACTTTACAACGATCAGAGACATCAAACCAACGTTTTTTCTTAAACGACAAAAGAGAAAATGTACCGTACAATGTGTTGGGATAAACGGTTTTGGAAAAATGCCTCCCGAAATCGCTGCTTATTTAAAACTTTCGAATCCCTAATTCTACATGGGACATAGCTTTCAACACTCGTCAGCAACTTTTCCGGCCAGTTCAGCCGTGAAAAAACTAATGATATACCATGTTTCTCAAATTCTGGGTCCCTCTCATCTGATTCCCTTACACTAATGAATCATAAACTCTCGTCTGTTCTCTCAGAAAGTTAATTGCAATCCACCATAAATTTGCAACATGCTTCAAATTGCACTATTAATGTGTTAACAATAAGTAAGTCTAACATGTTTTTCTGTTTTACATTAAAATAAAAATATACATATTTAAACGTTTTCGTTTTTAATTTGTAAACGCTCATAGAAAATAATTGTCCTAACACGTGCGGAAATGGTCTTTCCCGCCCTTAAGGCTTATCCTGCTGCTTTTACGAGCGGGAAAGTATCACTTTGTGGCGCACATGTTTGGAAAACAACTATTATCATATTTGAGAATATTATGTTTCAACTACTGCCGAAATCTCTCTCAGTCTTTGAAGATCAAATGCAGTGTAAGTTATAGAGAGCCTCTTCAAACTTTTGCATATTCCACCATCTTGCTCACATAGATCTGGTACCTAATAAGTTCCTGTCAATAAGCGAAAATAATAAAATATTTCGTTTTACTGTTTTAGTACGGCTGGAAAATCATTTAATGTTAAACAAATCTAGAAATGGTCAATACCGAGCCAATTTAAATGATAATGAAAACCAGACAAAACATCAAAACAATAGCCATTTATAATAAACAGAAATCTCCCGAAAATAATCGGAGTATTAAAACCGCAACGTTTAACCAGAGTTTAACTGTACTTCGAACCAGTGGCGGATCCTGTTATTTTGGAATCCTAGTCTTATTAGTTTCTAGCACCACAGTGGACATTTGCCTTAAAAAACCTAAAATAAATGAAGATAAAATTTGTTGGATTTTCGTGACTGTATTCTGTTAGAAATATTTTGCAATTTTTGTGGAAGTCACATAAATATTTAAAATTTAACACGTTAACCAGACGCGTATACAAGGGGACAGTAATGGGGGTAATTACCCCCCCCCCATATGACAAAGCTGTATACGCGCCTGCGTTAACCTCTGCCTCTGCTAGTACATTGAATCTTTAATATTATTATAACTAACAAACAATAATCCGAGTAGATCAATTTGAGTAAGTGAAAATATCAGAGAGAGGTAATTCTGTTAGTGACTTTGCCTGGCTTACATCTAGAGTTATAAATCCTTGGATTCGAAACGAAGCGTAAGCAAAGTAATCTTCAAAATAGCCGAATGCAGCAAAACATGAGGACATTTTGTAATCAAGAAAAGACAAGTAATGTAGACAACGTGATCAGATAATTTGACTGTTAAGCTTAAGCCTCGTCTTAATTCACAATTCACAAACGTTTATTTATATGTTAGATTCAAAGATAGTAATTTACTGTTTTAATATATCCATATTTATACCAAGAAGGGTAGAGGGAGGAAGAAATTCTTGCCATAGGCCAAGCACTAGACTCGTCTCCCTATCGGTATCAGGTTTTTCCATAAGACCTTTCAAGGTGCATCCCTATTCTGGGATTCCTGAAAAGTAAAGATGCGAAAAAATATCAAAAGCACATAGTTTTGTCACAATGACAAAATTTATTAAAAAAGTAAAAATGTTGACCAACGGAATGGTACTTATTCTTTAGATAACATTAGGATTTTCTTCGAACAACTAATTGTCCCACACAAGAAGCACTCTAAATTACCATCGAAAAAAAAAAGATTTTAAGGAAGTGTTATAAGATTCATAAGTTTTATCACTGTTTTTATAAATGCGAATAGGTCTATAAGAACTAAAGGTTTTAATAGCTTAGTTAAAACAGTTTATTTTTTACAACTCACATAAGTCAAATAGGTTTTAAAACTCTCTCAAAATATGTAAGACGGTTTTAAAAAGGAAAAGAAATTTGTTTCTAAAGTAATCATTAGAAATTTCTTTTCCGCAAAACTATTAGCTCTACCTACTAAGTAAAAATTAAAGGAGGCCAAAAATTCATGATTATATCGTTATCCCAGGTATATGATAAAGCTATTTGATGTTTTGTATGAAGCCTTTTCTTCAAATCAATAAAAATTAAGTAACAAAATAGACTCATTAAATATAGGCAATATGTAGAATAAAATTTAAAATCTTGGTCATTTAAAAAGATAAATAGGTCAAAATTTCTGCAGTTTTAACACTTTTTATTTTTTTAAACTTTCTTAAAACAATGTTGAAACCAAATATCTTTAAGTTTGTTGTAAGGGAGCTACCTTAAAACTCCATTGTTTTAACGCAAATGGTAAGATGGTTTTAATTTTTTTTCACAATTTTGTTTGATGTTTGGAGCAGTGGCGTGCAGTGCCTTTTGAAACAAGGTATTCAGTACTAAATTACTATGTTCTTAAAGTTACTTTCCCATTAAAAGTGCTTCTCTTTTGCATCAGTATGTTCATAAATAGTTTAAACTTAATTTATAGTGACTTAAAACCGCATTTGTTCTTTGCAAAAATCGGATTAATAATGCGGCAATTTTTTTAGGATGAAACACTAATAGTTAATTCTTTAAACATGTATTTCGCAAAGAAGTGCGTGCGATTTATTGTTAAACATGAAAACGATCGTTCCGCAGGGTCACTACTGACTGAAATTGTATTGTTATTAAATTTGCTAACTTTAATAATTAATGAAATACACGATTATCTTTACAAAATTTTAACATTTCGTATGGACTAAGTTTAGACTATTAGGACAAAAAATCTAAGCAATGTTTCAGTCTGTCAACTAAAAATTTTTCAGAACGTTTTTATTTAATACTTTTAAGTATAAAACAAGGCGAGAAAAAAAGCTTAAGATAATCAATTATTGCTATATTAACCCATATTGTGACTAGTCTACCCAGCCATTTTCATAGGGTAGGCAATGCTTTTTTGCCTATATTCTATACACGCCACTGGTTTGGAGTAATGTGCTATATTTGCATTAAGAAATTTAATATAATATTAAAATTCATTTTTAATTCATAATATTCATCTCTTATACTTACTATATTAATAACCTATTTCTCTACCTGAAAAATGCATCTATAATTGTTTTTCAATTTTAATTTAGATAGAAAATATGTACTAAAACCTGCATATTTTGGAGCGGGCGTTCTTTTTAGGCCTACCTCAAATACATCTATTAAGAAAGTACCGTTCTTGGATATTTTTCTCCCTTAACTATGCTTCCAAACTTGAAAACAATATAATTGGATAATTTACTTTCATATTCACTACTCTTGTTACTTATTAATAAAATGCTCTTTATCGAATTCCAATCCAAATAGCTGCAAATGGCTTTGAAGCAAGTAAATGCATTCATATAACTTTTAATAAAACCTATAGGTTTTAAGGAGATTATAAGTTTGGTTTTATGAAAGCTTTATTAGTTCTTTATAATAGACATCCTTTCCATTAGGATTTATAACGGCATTTAAAATTGTGCTGCAACTATTGCTCGTATGACACAAGTCAGTTTACGTACTTACTACCCCTTTTTTTTGGGAGGCCGTTTACGCCCTTATAACACCTTTTTTCGGGAGGCCATTCAACCTATTTATCCTAATGGGAGATACGCCTCTGAACGTCAGTCTCTTTGGTCGAATCAATTGTGCAGTAAAAATAAAATATCAGATATTATTGTGCGATTTGAGACAATGGGTGATATAAATGCAAAAATATATTTCTTCGTGTGGGATTCTTTTGGTGGTCTTTAAAGCGAGCAGAAATATTTTCCAATTAAATAATTCAAGAAGTAATAATTATTATAAACATTTAAAAAGACATGTCTCCCTGTAATTACTATAGATACTGGACAATATCTTGATCTCTTGGCAAGAACCAAATTGTATTAAAAATCGAGTTCAGGTGTGAATTGTCGGTTTTTTACTTCCCTCGTAAAAGGGAAGTATTGTAATCGTGAAAAAATTACCCTCTGAGATTTTTTCACAAATTCACAATTCGGGGTCTCTAGATGCTGAAAAACATGTTTTTTCAATTCAGTCGGTCTGTCTATCTATTCTCGGCAAAGCTAAAAAACTATGTAACATTTTGGTAAAAATCCAATATGGCGAAATAAAATGGCGGCCTAGTGAAATGTTAAAAAAAATGTTATTAAAACTCTACTCAGCCAATTTATGTCAAATTCTGCACAAACATTAAGTATTATGTTGGAATCAACTGGTAACATTTTGGCACCAATCCAAGATGGCGAAACATAATGGCGGCTTATTATAATATTTAAAAATTGAGCCTAAAAAACAGCTTAATGGTTTGATTTCAAATTGTGTGCCGTAACTAATTGTGGTATAGGGATCAACTAGTAAAATTGATATACTAATTCAATATGGCCGAACAAAATGACGGTCAAATGAAATGTTTGTGTTCGTGAAAAAATCAACCTCTCAGGTTTTATATATCTTCATGTTTTAGCGTCCCTAGATGCCGAAAAACATGTTTTATCAATTCCGTCGGTCTGTCTGTTTTCTGTCTGTCTGCCAGCTCGCGGCATAGCTTAAAGACTACGTCCCCGGATTGACTTCAAATTTTGATCAAAAATTAAGGATTATATGCAGATGACCTGGTAATATTTTATTATAATAATTAAAAATTAAATAACTACTTAACCAATTTATCTCAAAATTTGCACAAACATTAAAGCATTATGTTGGAATCAACTGGTAAAATTTTAATACAAATTGTGGTATAGGGGTCAACTAGTAAAATTGTGGTACATGTTTTATCAATTCCGTCTGTCCGTCTGTTGGTCTGTGCTTGATTGAAATTTTGAACAACAATTAAGGGTCATAAAATAAAAATAATTTGGTCGATTCACAAGCCAAAATCAATGAAGATCTAAAAATCTTTCTGAACTATCATTACAACACTCTCTAAAGTCCTCTGTTCTCTTGTTTGGTAGAAAAAATGGACTGTAATATTATCAAAAATTCTATTTAAATCCCAATCTACTATTAAAAAATCGACATAGCAGATAGTGTAAGAAATCTTGGTTTAATACTTGACTAAACTCTGAGGTATTATCAGCATATAACAAACAATATACAAAGAGCGTATGCAGCTTTAAGAATGTTGTATCCACTTTGCCAGTGTCTTTGTCGTAAAACAAAGATAATGTTATGCGAGGCATTGATACTAACGCAATTTACTTATTGTGCGCCTGTTTTGAGCGCATATCACACGAAATTACTGAGCTGAATTGGCTTAATATGTCAAACAGACGCAAGCTTTCTGCTATTACTCTTTATCATAAGATTTTACAAACAAAAAAGCCATTTTCGTGTAGAAGCTCGAAAAATGCTGTTCAACAGTCAGCTAAACTGAAATATTATCTACCTTCCTGTTTTAACATATATACATGTTTTGTAATTATAAATGTGGAATAATTAATAGTTTTATTATAAATTTCCCTTGTAATATTATGTTGTAAGTGAGACTATTATGATAGTGACTTTTATACCCGGCTGTGACAACCGTATCCTAATCTGTGTCATTGTTTTCCTCAACCGTGTCGATGCTCATATGATTAGACTTTTATGCTTTAAAGTGTTAAGGGTTAAAGCACACTTTTCCAACTGTGAACTTTCCCTTTTTGGTAACTATTTTTTTTAATAAATGTGAATTGTATTAAATATTTCCTGTATGTTACCAAATAAAGACATTTAATATTATTATTATTATATGGGGATTACCTAGTAATATTTTGGAAAATCCAATACGCCGAAACATTGTTAAAAAAATTGTTAGAGTGGTGTATTATTTGGGATTAGGATCCAGTAAAAGAATAAGTCTTTTTTTAAATTGTCGACTTTCCGCAACCATATTGTTGCATCCTCAGGACACAGATTATATATCCTGCATAAAACCCATATTATCAGTCTTTACCTACTCCGTTGGTCCGCAGATATTTCCCAGATATTAAGTTTCTAAAGGGTTTTCTTTCGTTAACGATTCTTTTGTTGTTATGTTAAGAGTGGTGTATTATTTGGAATTAAGAAATAGCTGCGGAACAACAAAGTAAGTAAAGACTGATAATATGGGTTTCATGCAAGATATTAAAATCTATATGTGTCCTGAGGATGTAACCATAAAAAAAAAGACGTTTTCTTTCTTTTACTGATGTAACTCATAATACATCTTGCATAACGACAAGAGGATTGTTAACGAAGACCATTTAGAAAGTTAAAAAAATTATTACTAAAAAAACTAATTATTCATTTTATCTCAATTTTTGCACAGAAATCAAGTGTTGTATAATAATAGGAATAAACTAGTAACATTTTGATTTGATTCCAATAATAATAATAACAATAATATTGTTATCATTAACGAAGACCATTAATAGAAAGTTAAAAAAATTATTTTTGGGACAACACATATAGTATATATAAAAACTGTGCATAGTTATATAATAATATAGGCCTATTCATTTAGTATAAAACGTATTTACACGCTAAAATCCCTAAGCGGTTGAAGCGTTAAAAAAATGTGAAAATTTTAATAATAATAATAATACGTTACAAAATGTTCAATTAAAAACTTTTAAAATTTATTTTAAATTGCAAAAAAAGGTAATATGTGGTAAAATATTGGTAAATGGTATATATATATATATATATATATATATATATATATATATATATATATATAGATATATATATATCATATAACGCTATGTGGTTTTTATTTTTTATTTCTTATAGTTTCGCCAAAACCCTACATGTAAGACGAAAAAGCTCGACATGTACATAGGTAAAA
This sequence comes from Kuschelorhynchus macadamiae, assembly GCA_030620095.1. Classification (NCBI taxonomy): domain Eukaryota; kingdom Metazoa; phylum Arthropoda; class Insecta; order Coleoptera; family Curculionidae; genus Kuschelorhynchus; species Kuschelorhynchus macadamiae. The sequence goes on along the minus strand of JAUTXW010001097.1, from coordinate 161,193 downwards.
TACACAAACTTTTTAGCAAAGCAAAAAACATGTATTACATTTACAAGTGGTTTACGGGTGACGTAAACCTTGAAAAATAAACATTTTTATAAGAAGCTCAACAGATTAGCCGATCATAAAAATAGTATATTATATTTTAATCCGAGAACCTTGCTGGCGTCAAAGCTACCCAGAAAAATGCAAATTTGCCAAATTCCGAGCGTTTTTTCACATGATTAACACGTTACACAGAGAAACATGACAGCTGGGTGATTTGTTATTTTCCTGTTAGCTTTTTATTTGTTGTTTTGGACGTTTAAAATAGCAAATGACCGACATAAAAATAAAGTAAAATCGTCAGCTTTAAGGGGATCCCTATCTTAACCACTACGTTGAATGCCAAATTTGCGACAGGGCAACGAACTAAGGGTTTTCACAAATTTTTGAAATGGAGAAAATTGAATTGATTCAGGTAAGTAATGTTTGATATACAGTGTGTCCAGAATTTGACTTACATGCATCGCTATCTCGGAAACTAATGTAGCTAGAAAGATGGTTAAAGTAGGAAAGTTGTAAAGAATTTCATTAGATACTCGATTTAGATTGAAGAATTAATTTATCTTCCTGGTTTTTGTGATAATTAGAAAAAACAAAAAATGTGCATTTTCAATTTTCAAATACCAATGTTCTGGTTTTATGAATAATACATTAATAAGACACTTTTTTGAAAAAATGGATGGAAGATGGATGTAAAATAAAAATTTTGGCTCTCCGTGTTTCTGAGATAGGTTTAAAATTTTCAAATTTCTTATGGACGTCATACTGGACTTTTGTATTTCTTTGGAAGACCTCGTTAAGAGTTTCCAAATGATGTTTTACAAGTCAATATTATTATTTTCTTAAGCTCTAGAAACCACATTTACTGTTTTTTAATGAATAATAAATATAAAAATTTAATTAAAGTAAATTAGCACTGTTAATTGGAAATATGTAAAGGAATGTTTAAAAACTTATGTTTGTCTCCTTTCTCCACACAGTTTTAAAACTTCACCGGTAACTCTCTTTAACGTGTTTCCGTTGATTCTAATAACATTTCGTACCCTCTGTTCCAATTCTTCGCAATTTTCTGGCGGCAAAAATCATACACCTCATTTTTTGTGTATCCTCATAAATAAAAATCGGGGGGTGTAATGTTTGGTGACTTCGATGGCAAGGCAATGGGACCAGTATAAGAAACAATTTTATTACCAAAAGTATCTCTAAGAACCTCTGTAGACTTTCTAATATTGTCATCTAGACAGCCATCTTGTTGAAACCAAGTGCTGCATAATTCATTAGATGGAATAATGCTTATAATCGCTGGAATCATTTGTTCTTGCAATAGCTGCGGATATTTATTTCCAGATAGAGATTCTTCGAAAATGAAAGGCCCAATCAAAATGGTTGTCTAAAATACAAAAATTCAAGTTTTATTCATATATGAAACTAGTAATCTTAGGATTTATTCCAAATTACATAAAATGCCACACCGCACACTAAATCCAAATCTTGTTTACAATCGCCTTTTTTCTAAATTATGCGGATTTTCTGTACTCCAGTAGTTATGATTGTGCTAATTGAATAAATAAAGAACTTTAGACTGAAAACCGAGTATTTCTTGCTATTTATTTATAGACCAATCACAAAATGTTTGCTTGATAAAATGTCCGTGAAAGGCCTGAACTATAAGACGTTTAAATGGATGAAAGAGATGTTTTTTTAGAACCGAGTGTGTAGTAGATTTTTGAATTTTTGTTTGTTCTTCAATTTTCCTCACCGATGTTCCTGGATCCTGACATTTTCTTCGATAAGTGCATGTCTTTCATCATTATTTTTTAAGTAGGTGTTTGGTTTTGAAAAAAAAACATAAGCTAGCAAATTGGTAACTAGGAATCTAAAATGTCTTTCGTTGAGTTCATATCGCTCCGGAAATTTTTCTTAGTTACCACGTACTGCAGCTTGTAAGTTCACGTTAGCTTTAAAATAAACTTCTGTCATATTTAATATTTCTTTGCTGGAAGAAGTAGCTGTCATACTACCTGATAATCTTTAGAAACTAATGTGAAAACACAGGTAAATTAAATAATTTAATGGTAACTCAAGAAAGGCGAATAATGGCAAGCAGCGTTCTATTATTTCTTTATGACGGCCATGCGTGATCACAGCATACCATTAAAAAACAGCAATTTTGATTTTTAGTACTTAAGAAAAATAATTTTTACGACTTGTAATACATTATTTGAAAGCACTTAACGAGCTCTTTTAAAAAAGCTGAAATTTTCATGTTACCTTCTTATTCTTCTAAAAAATGGTTTCTAATAATATATTATTCCTAAAACCACAACACTATATTTGGCGAACTGCGGAGAAAAATTGAAAATTTACATTTTTTTAGTTTTTTTTAATTATCTCAAAAACCGCCGAATATAATTACAATCTTCAGTCAGAATCAAATTTGTATTCAAATTATGTATACCTTTTTTAATTTAACCATCTTTCTAGCTATAATAATTTTCGACATAGCAATACAGGTAAGAAAAATCTTGGACGTCCTGTATAGTACCTCAAAAAGAAAATTTTATAAAAATGCATTGCTTGATAATTTCGGAAATCACTTTTGTAACAAAACCGCAAGTCTTGAGGCCAGGGGTTTTGGAAAAAGTCATGAGTAAAATTGCCAAAAGAGCAACAAACTTGAATATACCAGAAACAAATTTTGTTTACAACTATAAATAAACGGAAAATAAACGTTTTCTGTTTATTTATATTTGTTAAAAATGCAGTAATTATAATACGTTTTGCCACGATTTTCTTTAACTGAAGTATAATGTGCCTGTGTTTAAATGTGTAGCGAAGGAATTTTTCTACTAGTTGTTGGGGACATTCTGAGTTCAGCTGGAGATAAGGTTTCAGATAATTTTTACTGGAATATCCCGTTAATTTTATTACTTCTTGTCTCCCTCCCGTTTTAAAAGTTCCGCTGAATAACAGAGTGTATGATTCTGCAGAAGTCTTTGCCCATTTTGACATTATGTTTATTCCTTGACAGCTCGCTAACTGAACCGCTTTGTGGGAATTTGAGGTAAATAGTGTTATACTCAGTTCTTCCTGTGAATTCGCCTTTCATATTAAGCCCCTTCCCAAAATTTTGCAACTTATAGTTAACGGCTTCATCTCTAGCGTAAAGGGAATAAGGGTAAGTTTTTACTTCGTATTCTTGGAAATATTTCTCCTGTATTATGTCAGTTGTTGTATGCCATATAGATTTGACACTCATTTCTTTGTAATTATTGCCATTCATTTTTCTAATATCAAAAGCACAGTGTTCCAAAATCTTTGCTATTTGTTTAATGCTTGTCAACCTTTCCAACTTATAGTTTCATTCATTGCAAAATAGCAAAATCTGGTGGCACGTTCTCACACATTTTTTTCGATTTCGCTGCCTTCAAATAATTTTTCTCGAATCTAGAAATAATTTCCTTGTCTATTAGCATCTTCCAAACAAATTTTGTGAATTTAACAAACTTGTAAAACGTTGCTATGTTTGCATTTAATTTCTTGGTTCTATTGCCTTTTTCCATCCATCCATCCAGTGGCATAATTTCGCCGCTGGAAAATTTTTATTTACATGTTTTTCGGGTTATTAAAACATATCGTTGCTATGTGGTTTTTCCGCTACAAAATACTCTACTGAAATAATCATATATTATAGCACGAGACCTATAAATTTAATCGATTAAACTATCCAACATATTTTGAATATGATTCCGCTTGGATAATAATTGAATGCACAATAATTTAATAAAAACCCGAGACCGCGAAGCGATCTAGGGTTTTTATTTTCAAATTATTTTTCATGAAGCTATTTACCAAAAAGCAAAATCATGCAACAAATATTTGTATTAAACCATTTAAATATACTTATAGATAGAGTGGTATGCGGCTATATTATTTCCCGAATCGCTTAAATTAAAGCCGTTAACAAAGAATTTTATTGAAAATAAAATTTTACAAACAGCAAATACTCAATTTAATACTTTTGATTATAAGTACATATAGAAAAAAAATATTATTTTTGTTTTATATCCGTACATTTGTAAAAAAAATGCAATTTGTATAGGTTATAAATGTTTACTTTGAATTGCTATTTATATTAGAACAGATATTGGTATTTAATAAAAAGGGTTCGGCAGATGAACATGCTACAGAGATTGATGGATTGTTGACGGTTATTGATGGACAGGTTGTTTTAATATCATGCATGTTTTTCATTTTGTAAAGCATATCCAGATGATGAGTAGGATCCATTTAAAGATTTGGTTTATTAGAGGTTGAAATTTGATTTTGCCTATTGGGCAATTCTTATACCAGCCAGTAGATTCGGATTTCCTTCAGAAGTGATTCGGGTTTAAGAATAACCTGTCTGATTTATTATTATCTCCACTCTTGTTGAGAAGCTTCTCTTAGTAATTTATGTTATTATTAAGTCCGGTAGGTGACAGTTCGAGTTGCTTTACATTGGCATTGGCGTATGCAGGATTTTGGTTTGAGGGGAACCCTTTTATAGTCCCTAAAGCAGGCCATCGCCACTACACATGTTTGTCAAGGAATGCGATGCGGTAGGCTTTGATTGGCCAGTGAGTATTTCCCAGGCTCTCGCTTTAAACATATCGCCCATAACACATTCTTTTTCTCTCCCGCTGGCTTGTTAAGATATCTTTTCCCCCTCCCTGTATTGTAAGCAAGCTATTTTGACACTGCTTTGACAGACGTAAGTGAAAGTTACTCAACAAGGTATTGGTTGCCCTTAACGGCAGGATGTAATTCAACTTACATCCCTAAAGAAATAATAATCTAAAATTATTATAAGTAGCTTTAATTTTTGATTTCATCAACATATAATATTCCGGTGATATTAATTGAAATGAATATTAATGGTATAATTATTACAATTATTCACAATATTAACAAAATTTGGAAACTTGTTTTCTCGTTTCTTCTCGATGTGTATCACATTTTCTGACTGCACAGATCCTTCATTTCTAACCAATGTTTCTGTCTCTGTTGAAGCACTGCAAGAGACTTATGGCTGAATCTTATTGTATAAAATTTTATTCGCTACTTCCTTTTTATTATCGAGGCTCTCAGCTACGTAACTTTCCGCAATAGTAGCGGATTTCCATCCACCACGTCGCTTGATAGCTAATACATTAACTCCAGTATTTGCTAATAAAGTTGCCGCCGTTCTTCTAGAAGAGTGCCCAGTATACATTTTGAAGTTCTCAAACTTTAGAAATTTCGCAATTTTACTTGGAATTGACGAAAACGTATTTTTGCCGACAGACTGGTTTAAGAAGCGCGGATTAATAGTCGTCATGTGGGATCTTGTATCAATGTACTATTGAATTATTTTGAAATGACAAACCTGAGTGTTGTCACTTTTTGTCACTGTAAATGTACGTGATATTCAATTTTTGGAGTCAAGAATGTTCACTCATGGACTTATTTTAACATTGTCCATTTTCATTTCACAGAGTTCATTAGAACGGCACGCTCCAGCAACTCCCATTACCATTACGACCTTCTTCAATAAGTATAGATTATCGTGGGTTTCAAGCACAAACTTATTCACATCTTCCCTGTTAAACACATTCGATTTTTTGGGTCTATAACCATCATTTTTTCTTTTCAAAAATGCTCGACCTTTTGGATACTTAGAAATATCTATATTTTCGTGCAGTAGACTGCAGTAGCTTGTTTGGCACCAATTCTTATGCCGCTTGATACCTTTTTTCGACTTTTCCGGTAGTAGAGATAAACAAGCAATATTCGCTGATTCTTCTATGTCTGAAACATCCATTTTGTCCACACAGAATCAAACAGTTCGACTTTTTCAAACTTTTTGCTATGAATTGTCAACTTGACGTTGTTGATAAAATAAAAACTGTTTATGTTGCTCTGGCAACGGATCACGGCTGCCTTCATAATTTAATGAGATTGCTATCGAATGTAATGATAATGAAAATCCAAAAATATATCCATTTTTTTGTACACATACAATACAGGGAGGGGGGAAATGTTATATACTATATGGGATGTAAGTACATTAACCAGTCTCAAACTTTTTTGCCAAACTCTTCCTCGACTGGTAAATGTTACTTACATCCCTTATAGTATAAATAACTATTAATGCATTATGGCGACGCTATCTGATTTTCGGATAATGCTCGGTTTTGCCCAGACCCCTGTGCATTCCGGGTAAAAAAGTAATAGATGCATATCGCATGAAAATATTACAAAATAAGGTATAATGTTAAGGCGATATTTGTTTCATTTAACATATACCTTTAGCAATTGTTTTTGTTAATTTATAATGTGTAATTTTTGGAGCTAGCTGAAAAAGTTTAGGCTAAATTAACTCAGATCAGTCAAAATTTCTTCTAAAAGAAAACCACTATTAATGTAGTTCAAGGTTTTACGATATTTCCCAACTTTTAAACATCTGTAAATTCATAACTCAAAAATAAACTTACGTGTAAGTTAAATCTCCAATTTTATTCAAAATAAACTACTAATTAGAAAACGTCCAGCACAAAAAAATGTAATAAAAAACCATACATCTCCAGGGAAATCGGTTTTAAATATTGTAAGGTTATTAATTGTTAGGAATTAATTAAACGGTTTCCCGAGTGTATTCGCGAGATTTTTCTCGCGACATCTTTGGAATTCGTCGCAAACGATTCGCAAAGGTTCAAATTCAAGCGGTGTTGTTGTTGTTGTCGAATTATGTTTTGTTAGTTGCATAGATAATAAATAAGCAAAAAATAAAACGTAGTAAGTAATATGTAAAATAGAGTCGTAAAAACATACTTTAAACTAGTCTTTAGGGGGGGCTGCAGCCCGGCAGCCCCCCCCATGGATGCGCCTATGGAATCTGGCATAAAAACGAGTATTCTAATAAGACCTAACGGATGTGCATCGTATTATATTTTATTTGATACTGTCTTTATAATCTTTTTTAAAATTAATAAAAAATATATAGTTACTAAAAATTAAGAAATATTAATTAGCAACCTAACAACCGCATCACTTTAACGATATTATAGCCATTCTTTTCCATAGTTAATTATAATTCGCTTTTACTTGTCACTGTTAACTGAATTGAACCAAATACTTTATTTTTTATATTGTATATATAATTGAGAAAATGTTATAGTCAAAAAGTCAAACCTGACAAATAGTTGTTTCTCTACTATTTGGAACCAACCATTTGCTGCCCAAGAGCTTTTTTTCGCCTCCCCGGACAGCTTTAGTAAATATGGGGTTGTATTCTATTCAACTTATAACAAGAAAGAAATGATAGCGCTAAACAAAGAAAATTTTCAACATTTTTACCTCTACTATTTTTTACATGGTCGACTTCTTTAAGGTAAGTTATAAGGCTGAAAGTCGCTTCTCCATCTCTCCACGCTAATTCAACGACTATTATATGTTCGAGTTTATTTTGAAATCTCTCGAGAGTATTCTCGTCTCACAATTCAACCGCTTTCAAATATTCTTCAACACTAAACGCAGAAGAGATTTCCTTTCTGTTTATTAGGTTTTGTTGAATAATTCCATGCGTCGCATTTCTTGCATTTGGTAGTTTTAAAAGTTTTGTCTTTAGATGGATCAAAACCTACATTATATTGTCCACGGTACATTTCTTACAGTTTATTTTCCCCGACATTCCACATTGTCTTCATCACATCTTCTTTATATTCTGTCCCGTTTTTCTTCTGCATATTAACCCCCACTCTTTCAAGATTACAACCAATTTATCAACTTTGATATCTTAATTCAAATAGTAGCCTTTTGCTTTAAATGGAGCATTAGTTATTTAATTGGTACATTTTATATATACAAAGATATATATATATATATATATATATATATATATATATATATATATATATATATATATATATATATATATATATATATATATATATATATATATATATATTTGCATAAAATGTCCAATGAAAATAGGGATTTTTACTGATATTAAGCCATTCAAACTATTTAGGAATTAATGTTTTCTATATAAACTATTGACAAGAAGTGTAAGAATTAGTGATACACGATAAAACGAAACGGGATTTCATTTATCTAATCAAAATTTATTTAAAAAAAAATGGGGTTGGTCTTAAAATAATAACACAAACGATCTTTATCAAATAAAATTTGATTTTCGATACAATTGGTTGGCTCTTGGTGCACTATTCTATTTATTTTTTTAAGTACAAGGAAGACATGAGATAAGAATAATCTAAAATGTATTAAAATACCTTTTTCGTAGGGCTATATTATCCTTGTAAACCGCTATCAAAATTTACTTGACGTATATATATATATATATATATATATATATATATATATATATATATATATATATATATATATATATATATATATGTGTGTTGATTTTTAATTGGAGAAATACAATGTGTTTTCATTCCGGGTGATGTACATTCACTACTGTCGTTCTGAAAAGAACAGTTTTGCTGACGTTTAGCCAAAATCACATTTGGCATTTTCGAAAAATAAAATTGCGATAGACGGGTCCGTGTGTAATATGATTTATGTACAGGGGAATTTTGTTAATACCGTAATGTTTGGTGGGGGATCAGTAATGGTTTGAGTATCTTTGAGGGGTCCTGGTCGTACGGAGTTAGTTATTGTTGATGGGAATTTGAATGCATCGATATATCAACGAAATACTGGACAATCACGTGAAAGCACATAATGTTGGAGCGGAGTTTTTATTAATGCAACAACGCTATACAGCACGTGTATTACGTTAATAATGTTGGGATCGATGTCATGCAATGGCTGATGATCTGAACCCTATCGAACATGTTTGGGACTTATTGGGCAGGAGATTAAGGGCTAATGAAAGACAGCCAAATAACGTGGAAGAGCTGGGTGAGCTACTCATTTACGTTTTACTACATATACGTTTTAGTCCTTAGTGTTTTGTTTTTTTGACTGTCGTGTTCATATCTTAATCTTACCTATTAAAACATGTTTTTCTAACTCCCTGTATTATTGACAAAACTAAACCGATCCTGGCCCTTGATATCACGAAGAAATTTTCGTATAACTAAACTAAAATGTAGAATAGCGACATGTTCAAATATCCGGTAACCGATACGTTCGTAATTTAAAAAACAGTATAATTTATTTTTCGTTGCACCCTGTATTATTGACTGAACAAAACTAATATTGAATTTTAGTGATCTCTTCACAACCAAGCTACAAATTACAAACGTCTTCAACAGAATCAATTCAAACATGAACTGGTAAATTCATTTAAAACACAGTAAATGCAGTACTTTTCAATAAGTCCTATAACTCGGACAAAAATTGTGCTATTGAAGCGAATAAAAAAACGATTTGTTGAAACATACTGGGCTAAACATTCTTTTGGTTAGATCTCTTGAATCCATCTGATTTATTCTACAGGGTGTTTTAGACTTTGGTAAATAAAAAATAATATTGCCTAGAACAAAGTAACATTGAATTTTAATATCAAAAGAATATTCACGAGGAATTAACCTAAATTTCGATAAAAACTTTATCAAAATCGGATCAACCATTCTCGATATAAATATTTTATATATATATATATATATATATATATATATATATATATATATATATATATATATATATATATATATATATATATATATATATATATATATATATATATATATATATAATATAAGAAAGAAAATGCTGGTATGTTTAACAGATCATTGTTAACCAGCTGGAAATGAATTTACCATGCTGGCTCTAAAAGTACAATTTGTTGAAAATCAAGACATGTGACTTCAAATTAGTTTGTTTGAAATATATATATATATATATATATATATATATATATTATATATATATATATATATATATATATATATATATATATATATATATATATATATATATATATATATATATATATATATATATATATATATATATATATATATATATATATATATATATATATATATATATATATATATATATATATATATATACATATATATATAAAATATACCAAGGTTACCTAAATCTGCATCAGAAAAAGCATTTAGTTTATTCAAAACATGAAAAATTTTGTTTAAATAAGTGATATTAGTAACATTTCCTGTAATTTTGCTTCTTGTAAGTAACTTTTTGAGCCATAACAGATAATTATGAATCAAACTTTAACTATTAGAATTATTCTAAAGTTGAATACCTAGACAAAGTCCCACCGAAGGAATAGAAAAAATATTATTCATATTCCAGTGTTACTACTCTTAAAATTATATTCCAGTTTTTGATTAAATGTATGTATAAAAACTTGTTTTTTAATATATACTGCCTCAGATTACTTTATTAAATTAAATAAAAATGTATAGCAAAAGTATATAACAAAGTTTTGTGACTCTGAACACCTTGAAAGTTAAAAGTTATATTTTTGTAGTATTTTAACATTCCCACGAAAGCTTTACATTTAGCTTCTTTCCCAGTTCATCCTGCTAGTCACTTCTGTCACTGGAAATGTTCACTTACCTATTTTATGCCTGTAGAAAACCGCATAAAATGATTAACAAATTTGCTTCATTGTTAATAAACTTTAAAAACCCTTATAAATTTAAGGTAATTTGCTCGAAGAAAATAAAATTTTAAACAATACGCGTTTTACTAGTTTACCGCTTTATTTTATAAAAAAAATCAATTGTTTACATATCACAGCAAGATATCGCCTATCCCTAAAATTTTGCCTATCCCTAAAATTAACAATGCGTCAGAGATGTCTCATTTTCGACCGATCAGTATACTTCCGACATTGTCAAAAATTTTAGAAAAAATAATGGTGAATCAATTAAACGACTATCTGAGAAATCATAATATACTTTCTCCTACACAGACGGGATTTCGTAAAAATCATAGCACTACGACTGCCCTACATTCTGTTACCGATGATCTACACAGAGCATACGATGATAATAAAAATGCAATATTAATACTACTCGACTACAGCAAGGCTTTTGATACCCTTGATCATGGTACCCTGTTAACTAAACTTAAACGTAACCGTCAGCAACAAACAATATTTAACGGTAATTCCTCAACGTTCCTCTCAATCGAACGGGGAGTGGCACAGGGAAGCATTTTTATTTTTTCAATATACACGGCTGATTTATTAAAATTTTTAAAAAACTGTCAAACCCATCAGTATGCTGATGACACGCAGTTGCTGTATTCTTTCGTTTCAACCGAATTAGATGAAGCAGCTGAAAAACTTAATAATGATCTTGAAATAGTGTCTAAAATCTCAGCTGCTCACGGGCTTATCTTAAATGAAAACAAAAGGCAAATGCTAATTTTTGGTAGGAAAAAGGATTTTAGTAACCTAAAAATTTATCTAAACGGGGTCATTCTAACACCCACGAACGTCTGTAAGAATCTAGGGTTACTCTTAGATAACGACTTGAGATTTAATAGTCATGTGCCTTCAATTATCCAGAAGTCAATTTTTAAATTAAAACTACTTTATCTTCACAAGGACTCTCTCGATCCCAACATTAAATTAAAGTTATCTGACTCCTTGGTACTGTCTCATCTGTCTTACTGTCTAATAGTTTTTTGGCCCTGCTTGCTACAAAAGCATAAAAACACTCTTCAAAAATTGCAAAATTCCTGCTTGAGATTTTCATACAACCTACGCAAATTTGACCACATTTCGCAATATATGTCAGGCTCCAAATGGTTTAGCATTCAAGAAAGATTTGAGATTCAGATGTGCAAGTGTGTTTATAAAATACTTAATACTCAGGAGCTTTCATATTTGTTTAAGAAGTTGATTAGTGGTGAGAATGTTACCCGTCACAGGAGTAGGTTTGTTGTCCCAAGGCATCGCACTGCCTTCTTCGAGAGGTTCTTTAGCTATATCGCCAGTAAACTTTTTAACTTGTTACCACTACAGATTAAGGAGTCCCCCACGTCGTTCGGTAATCGCATAAAGACTTTTTTTAAGGGAAAAACAGGTCGTTAATTCTATCCTCCAGTTAAGGGGATTATACTTATATTCTTTTAACTTGTTCTATTCTCTGTAAACCCTATTTTAATTTTTTTTCCTCTAACTTACATTAACTGTTATTTATAAACGTACTAGCTTAAGAATTTTATCCAAAAGGTGGTTGTATGAGCAGCTTCGCTGAATATCGCCACCTTAAATTTAATATTATTGTAATTTGATTTATTTCGAGAAATAAAGGCATTTTTATTTATTAATTATTTATTTTTAGTTATATAATGCTTTTAAGCAAAATATGTATTGTCGATATAATAAAAAAAAATGTATGATGGCCCTTCATATTCAACAAGAAATACTGATTTTCCGCTTACTGTGACAATTGCTTTGTATGCTAAAAAAAGAGGTAAAGTAATAAAATGATGAGGTGTGAAATTAATTTGATATTGGCAATCAATCTGAGTAGTGCTGCCGCATTGTCTTTTCGAGGTGTATCTAATGATATTAAGGGACAATACTGGCAAAGGAAAGAGCTGTGGGTTTTGCGTTATAGAAATTCACTTTTGATAAGAGGAAGTATCACTGATAATGAGGATTCTCAAAGTTACAATTTTCAACCGAGTTAAAGCATTTAATCACTTGCAACTAGTTAATTTTATATTAACCAAATTTGTTTGTTATTAAGGAATTCATTTGTTAGGTGCTATTAGCAATCATCAGCAAAAGTAATCTTTAACGAAAATAGCTATAAAACCACCTCCAAAGGCTTACTCGAACATATTAGAATTCTTTCAGAAAATATTCTTATTGTCCCAGTGAGTAGTCAAATTATAGAAGATATTGAAATTGACAAGCAATATGCTGTGCAATTAGTCGAAGATACGAAGCAAAGGGCTAAAATACTATTTGCAACTATATGTACTAACTATACAATTCTAGTCCAAACGACAGCCATAAATCGTTGAAAAACTCTTCTTTCAGGTCACACTAGGAGTACGATTTTTCAGATAACATGTTTCCAAAAAAGTATGTAATATATGGAAAAAGTCTTGTCAAAAGGTGTACATCATCTGGAACTTTGGGTTAAAACTATTATTTTCTTGATCACTTTACAATATTTGCTTATATCAAAGTTATGTTTTAGGTTTCACATAGATTTTAACATTGGGTATTTCGACAATTACGTGGATAGTTTGCAAATTTTTATCTTTGGATCTTCTTTCATGAAGTTGTTTATTTCATTTTTAACACGCCATTTATTAAATGTTTCCAGTTCTTTGTCATAACGATAGTTCAACTTTTCTGGTAACAATTCGACATTGCGTCAATCATAGTCTCTTCAATTTCCTCCTCAGTCTCTATTTTTCACCCAAAACTTAAAAATCAAACAAGTTTTGTATTTCCACTTTGACGTCTATCTGATAATTAATCAACAAACAGGTATACAACACAAAATTATTTTCATAGCAACGATACAGGTAGAAAAGCCTTGTAATTATTCGGTGAGTTGTTATTGTTTGGATTTCAACAACATTTCATTAAATACGTTACATTGGAACTCACCAGTTCCGGTGATGTAATTATCACACGAAGTTTAATTAAGTGACAATTTCAGCTTCAATGCTGATAAAAGTTTCAGCACTAGGGCAGAAAAGAAGAATTTCCACCACTCATATGAGTGCGGAAAGTACTCAATTTCCGCACACTCGTAGAAACTCGTATTTTTAATCCAGATTTCCTGAAAATTGTTTATTGTTTCTTGGATATTCGGAGTGAGAACAGCATAAAATATTACGTCCACTTAGTAAATACAAGAATAAATGTTGCTATTTGTAGGCGCTGTATTATATTAGCATTCCTATTTATAGAGAAACGTTATACACAACTGATACACAATCTTACAAAGTATTTGACGAGAACTGTCTTTTCTTCCAAGAAGGTTATTATTGAATTCTTAAAGAATTTAACCCATTATATAACTATTATCTACGATTCGCACAATTTTCACATTTTCTTCGTTCGCTAGATGCGTGTTTGCAAAAAATGTTTTTTAATGGAAAATCCGATAGCATATTTATCATTACACTGTCTGCTCACCAGCATAACATCATTAACTAGACATGAAAATCGTTTACTGGGAATTAAGAGCGGTTATCTTGGGGAGACGATAATAACACCATTTCAACTCAAAAATATTTCTAGCTCACATATGTGTATTTAATAATATATTACATAAAATATTTAAACTGTAGTTTCGCCAGTTTGCAAAGTTTTTTTTAATTACAGCTCGCTACCCACAGACGTGTTATCACTATTTACTATTTATTTTTATTATAATTTCCACATGGGAAAACAAAGATCAAATACACTAATTCAAATTCAAAACATGCTTTATTATCATTAATAAATAGTATTTGTTAATAAACCATTGCATAATAAAAAATATCAGTATACTAAAAATTAAGACTAAAACTAAAAGTTATCAATAAAAAAATCTTGAAAATTGTAGTAAACCATTTTTTTTTTCAGGAAAGACGATATATACTTTTTAAATTTTATCTGTGATCCTCTGTTGGAAGGTGGTTAAAAATCTTAATGCTTTTACACGTTAAAGAGTTCTTGGTGAGATTACTTGTAAGAATAGACAATGGTAGATGACTACCCCGTTGTGTATGATATGTACCTCTCTAGGTATCTATAGCATCAAGGTTTCCATCCTTAAACTTTTTATAGACAAGATCCACGGTTTCCAATATAGACAAACATGTTAGTGTAAGTATCCTCTATTGTACGAGCAAAGGCCTGCACGGTTCTCTTATACTAACCCTGCAGATATAACTTATTGCCCGTTTTTGAAGTACAAAGCTGAAAACAAAAATATATTGGCTATAGAAATCTCAAAATGCTTCTCTAAGACGCCTTTCAGTTAATGAGAAATACACCGATTTGGCGACCACTTTGCCCAACTCGTTACAGGTAACCTAACTGCGTAACATCCCCTGGCAGCCTCGCATTCAACGTTCTTACATAATCCTCAAATATATAATTTTTGTCAATTAATAAACCCAGAAACTTGTTATACTGGTTGCTTTGAATATGACAGCCATCTAAAATTACATTATCACAGTTAAACCGAAAGCTATGGACATTAGCCTTACTGATGTTAAAACATAAATTATTTGAATCACATCCTTTACAAATTTTCCTAACATCCTCAGATACTAAAACGAAGACTATAAATTGTCCTCGAATGTCAAGAGCAGTCATTTATGTAGAGAAGGAAGAATATTGGGTCTAGCACAGAACCCTGAGACATTCCATGTCTGATAAAGCAAGCATCTGATACTTTATTTCTAGATCGAACAGTTTGTTTTCTGTCAGAGAGGCAAGATTCAAACCATTCCAGGGTATTTCTCTAGAGCCGTAATGGGAGAGTTTTCCCAACAATATTCCGTGATTCATACAATCAAATTCCCTGGAGAAATCACAGAACACTACCGAGGCCACATCGCCTTCATTCAGGCTTATATACAAATCTTCCAAAAATCCAAATATAACATCATTTGTATTTTTAGACTTTTGAAAACCACATTAACATTTGCTCAAAATATCATATTTATTTATAAACTTAAGCATTCTTCTCTTAATAAGCTTTTCTACGATTTTTGATAATGACGGTAATAAGGAGTATCCAGGATCTTTAGAATCTCCTCCTTCATATATCGGAATGACAACAGCAATTTTTAAGCAAGGCGAAAATGTTGTAGTATCAAATGAATTATTTATCGCATCCACCAAAATCCCAAGTGCATGATCAAGCAGAATCTTGAGTACTCTGACTGATATCCCATCCACCCCCGATGATTTTTTATTCATTATTAAACTAAATGAATTTTTTAATTCTACAATGTTAGTATGGCTTAAATGAAATAAAGAAGATATATATATATATATATATATATATATATATATATATATATATATATATATATATATATATATATATATATATATGTGTGTATAGTTGAACTTTAGCTTCTCCGCAACTGAACCCTAAAATTGGCTGAGTTTGTTACTGTCAATAGAATTACTTTTAAGTTTTTTGATAATGTTATATATGTGGATATATGTAAAGTTCTCAAATTTATAGAAGTTTTTATTCCCAAAGTTATCCAGTTATTCAAAGTACGTTTTTTTTAACAAATATGGAAAAATGCTGATTTTGACATTTTGTAACAAATATATATCTATTACAACTTATTTTGTTTCGATTTAAAAAAAACAATTTCTTCATTGTCAGGTTGCCGACAAAATTGCGTCTAAGACTTCTGTATCTAATACAGAACTACAAAAACCACATGACATAAAGAATATTTGAATCATCTTCATAATTTTACTTGTGCTTAATGAATTTTGATATACATTTGTAAAAATATACTTCATTAATAAATATAATATAATTGTAAGTCTTTGTATCTAACAGAACGATTACAAACTGCAATACAATTTCAAAATTCAATTGGCTGTAGTTTTTGTGCGAACCAACTAAATTAAAAGTTTAATTTTATAAAGGTAGGTTTTTTTTCTATTCAAAATGACCCTAAAGTTTTTCTCAAAATAATAAGGAATTCTATTTAATCTCTAAACTAAAAAAAATACAAGTTTTTAAAAATGTATGTTTTTTATGATTAAACATGTAGTTTTGTGAAAAAAAAAACAGTTATTCTTAAAATGACAGCCAAACATTAACAAAAGTTTAAAAATAAAATAAATTTATTTTTAAAAATACTTAAATTTAAAAAAATATTTTTTGAAATAAATTTTATATTTATATATATATTTATTAAAGAGTAATATTATTGTTAGTTGTTTATATTTAGCTTATTTGGCTTTTCTTTTAAGTATTAGTCGTTTTTTTCTTTAGATTTAAGCTTAAATATTTAAACATAAAAACACTAATGTTTATTTCTTCTTCAATAAAGAAATTAAAAAGTGTTTCTTATTTAAAAAATAACTTTTTAGTATCGTATTAAGAAGATTTATAACATTTTATTATTTTATATTTTATTATATATATATATATATATATATATACCTACCAGAAATTTTTCGAGCTCTGCATGACCATGTTGCTATAGTCGCGAATTTATTTATGATATACTTCGAGAAAGAAGCTCTTGAGAAAGCAAGGTTAAAACCCAAATTATGGATTCGTTATGTGGATGACATGTTTATTATACGTGCAACGGCACACATATATATATATATATATATATATATATATATATATATATTTATATTTTTTATATATTTATTTATGTATTAAAAAAACAATTGAATTGCAGTTTTTAACAGATCTGCTAGATACAAAGACGTTCTAATAGATACAAATCTGACATGCTTATCAGTATTTGTTCCTAAGTTTTTATCAAAATTCATTTAACACTAGTAAGACTAAGATGAAAATTCTTTATGTCATGTAGTTTTTGTTGTTTTGTAGGTAGGTTATGTATTGAACATAACATCATAGTTTTGTACGAAATTTGAGAACGAAGAAATATTTTCTTTTTAATTTCGATAGGGCCAATAATAGAAGTAACTATATGTCTTTGATACCAATTTGGAAAGTATTTTTTTAATTACAGCTCTGTACCCACACACGTGTTATCAGTAATTCCTATTTATAATTCGAAATTGAATAGTCTGTAGTTTTTGTGCAAACACAAAAACAAATTAAAAGTTTTTTAAATGTAGGTTTTTTTCTCTTCAAAATGACACTAAAATTATATTTTAAATAAAGAATTCCATTTAACTAAATAAATTACACATTTTGACAAAATGTATGTTTTTTATGTTTAAATTTGTATTTTTGCGAAAAAAGCGATTAGTCTCAAAATGAAAGCCCAATATTAACAAAATCTTTAAGATAAAATAAAAAAAAAAATATTTTTGAAAATAAATTGTATTTTATTTTTAAATATTTTTCTTAGCTGTATATATTTAATTTAAAAATAAAACTATATTAATTATATTTTTGGTTCAAAAGTAAGTTTTTCTTATTATTTGGCTTTCCTTTTAAGTATTGGTCGATGTTTTTTACATTTAAATATAGAAATAAATATTTAAACTAGAAACGTTAATGTTTATTTCTTCTTTGATTAAGAAATTTAAAATAATTTTATAAAATTATGTAGAATGTAAAAACAAAGCTATTTTTTACAAACATATATTTGTTAACAACACGTAACATGATTCGCTACACAGTAGCTTTTTCGGACGTTACATCTCGAATTAATAAACTTAAACTAAACTTTTTAAGTCTATTTAAATTAAACATCAAATATACTGCCTAAGTTTTCCATCAATAATATTATACCTTAAAGTCATAGCTTTTATTTTATTCAGTTAGCCCAATGGACAATATGGAGTTTTGTCCATTGCTACAAGAGCATCTTAAAAACTGTGTTCAATTCTCGGAGCCCTAAGACTGTCTATCCTAATTTATCAAAAAATTAACATAACATGTCACTCCTAAGATACCAAAAAAAAAAATAACTTTCGGGCAATACTACTAAACACGATACTTCTAAAAATAAAGCAATTAATTAACACCATCTTAATTTCCACCTACGCATTTAAGCAACTGTTTAACATTAAAATAAAAATAAAAACTACTAATTCCCAAAACTGCTCGAATCTCCTTGATTAAAACTCTTATTATTATTTAGACTGGTTTGGTTAATCCAGTTAACGTAAGTTTTATGCTTCCTTTTATGTAAGATGTAAAGTGTAAATTATTATGATAGCATTTTCAGTTGGACTGTAACGGCATTTACTTTAAAGTAGGTATTTAACAGGTTTAATTAAACATGTATATATATTTGAAGCCAGTTTTAATTATTTTATACTCGCGTATTGAAACTTAAGTTTTTTCGCACCTCTATTTTGTAACCGGGTATTATTTCTGGAAATTTTCCCTCCTTGGACTAGATAAACTGAAAATAATTCTATTCTACCTTCATTTTTCATATTAATTTGATACGAGAGCCAGTATTATTTATTGATTAATGTAAAATATAATATAATTTCAAGCTCTGATAAGTTGATTGTGATTTTAAACACGTTACAACATTTAGATGTTCTTGAAATTCTTTCAGTGCCAGGGAGAAGGTGTTAAATGTCTATGTTTAATAAAATATATATGATATTTAGACACAATTTGCCCAAGTTTAGCTTTAGAAATTATGATTCGATACGATTCATCAATACCAAGTCATGCTTCGAAAATTCTTTTAAATAACTCTCCTCGTGCAATGTTTTGCAATAAGTAACACAAATTTCTACAAATATTATCACACTTTGCCTTTTCACTCAAAGGAAACATTTTTCACTTCTACTTCAAAAGAATATGTCAAAAGCGATCGACGTTGGAACAATATGAATTTGTTTCCATAGGCGGCTTTTTAAAAAAAGAAAAAAACATTAACCGTGAAAATCTTATAGACATGCAGTATCTTTTTCGGAGCTTAATAAATCCACCTTTCTGCAAGGTAACTATAGCTAGGCATAGCATTACATTTTGAAAAGGGGATGGACTAAGGAAGTTCGCAATTTGGAGAGGCAGGGTGCTTTACTGATGGCAAGGGTGCGAAGATTTTGTCTGTAATTCTTGGCTGTAAAATAAAGTAATATCACAATCAACCTCTATCCAGAAAATGATAGTGTATATTTCCCCTTGTTAAAAATCGGTTTCACTTCCTCTTTCCTTGCATAAACTGGTCGGTAATAATGGTAATAAGTCGATTAAATTTAATATTTTTATATATTCAATTGAAAAAAATTTAGGATTTCTCTGATGTGCTGTAAGTTACTAGAGTATTAAAAGATTTATTTTTGTAATTTCAACCGCTGAATCTAATGACAATACTACTTTCGTAACCTTCGGTATTTTTATAATTTAGAATAAATTAAAACGCCCTTTTAAGGAAACTGCAAATTTGAAATTACAAGTATACATCAATAAATATAGTATTTTGCAGTAATTTTCTCCACAATCTATTATGCTCAAGACAAAATTACCTCACATAATTCATATTATTTGCATGGTGATTTTGCGGAACTCCTTCGACTGAGGTGAGAAGCAATTACTGCTGATTATATGTCCGGTGAAATATTTGTGATTAGTGAAATCTTGTAACAGAAAAATATATAAATATTGAACAAACACAAATATGTTTATATATATATATATATATATATATATATATATATATAAAATACATCATTTTCGGGAAAGGAATTTTTCTACAAATGATTTGAATTTATGTAAAAGACATCTTTGAATTTTGTTGTTATTTGTAATTAAAACACTAAATAGAATATTAATTTATAAAATTGCTCAAGATATAACAAAACATTTAGTTGGTCTAACCCGAACTATCAACAATTACTAACACAGCCATTTTCCATTTCTTTTTACTTCCCTCGTAAAAGGGAAATATTATAATCGTGAAAAATCACCCACCGAATTTTTTCAGATCTTCACGTTTCAGGGTCTCTAGATGCCGGAAAACATGACAGACAGACCGATGAAATCGAGCGTCGGCCTGTCTGTCAGTCTGTTCGCGGCATAGCTAACAAAACTACTTACCCGATTGACTTAAAATTTTGGTCGAATCTCATATGGCGAAACAAAATGGCAGCCTAGTGAAATGTTAAAAAAATTATAAAAAAAAACTTATCCAATTTATCTCAAATTTTGCATAAAAATCAAGTATGTGGGAAACAACTGGTACCATTTTTGTACGAATCCAAGATGGCTGAACAAAATAGCGATATAATAAAATATTTCAATATTGAGCTTGAAAAAACTGCTTAATGGTTTGATTTCAAATAACTAATTGTGATATAGTGATCAACTAGAAAAATTTCTTCGAAATGTCCGAATAAAATGGCGGCCAAATAAAATGTTTGTAATCCTGAAAAAAGTCACCCTTTCAGGTTTTACATATCTTCATGTTTTAGCGTCTCTAAATGACAAAACATGTTCTATCAATTCCGTCGGTCCGTCTGTCGGTCTGTCTTTCTGTCTGTTATTTTGCGGCATGGCTTAAAAACTACTAACCCAATTGACTTCAAATTTTGATAAAAATTAATGGTCATATGAGGATGACCTAGTAATATTTTGGTAAAAATCTAATATGACGAATCAAAATGGCGGCCTAGTGAAACGTTAAAAAATTATTATTAAAGAAACTAATTATCCAGTTTATTTCAAATTTTGCACAAACATCAAGTATTATGTTGGAATCAACTGGTAAAATTTTGGCTCGAATCCAAGATGGCGAAACAAAATGGCGGCATAGTAAAATATTTAAAAATTCAGCGTCAAAAAACTACTTACTGGGTTGATTTCAAATTGTACGCCATAACAACGGCGAGAATGTAAAAAAAATTATTATTATTCACACCCATACACCACTCTAATATAACTACAAGAGGATCGTTAACGAAAACTATTTAGAAACTTAATATCTGGAAAATATCTGCGGACCAACGCAGTAGGTAAAGACTAATAATATGGGTTTCATGCAGGATATAGAATCTATAAATGTGGCTTGAGGATGAAACAATAAAGTTAAAAAGATACTTTTGTTTTTTACTGCAGCAGCATCCTAATCACAAATAACCCACCACTCTAATATAACAAGAGAAGAATCGTGTTATCGAGGATAACATTTTGATATAAATCCAAGATAGCAAAACAAAATAGCGGCCTAATAAAATATTTAAAAAAAATCAGCGTGAAAATATTATTTATTAAATTATTTTCAATTTTTGTGCAAGAATTAGGTATGATAAAAACAAATAAAATTTTTAAAAAATTAAGGTAAAAAATCTTGTTTAATTGACTAAATTATGCAGAAGAATTAAATATGAAAATGGGATAAACTGGTACGAATTCATCATGACGTAACAAAATGGCGGTATGTGTCAATGTAAAAACTACTTATTGAATTTAACTATTTTAAAGTCAAAGTGTGGCATAGGTAGAAAGAAACTGGTAAAATATTGTTAGAAATCTAATATGATGGAACAAAATGGGTCCCAATAAAAATGTTTGAAAAGGCAGTAGATGTAACATATATATACTGTGACTATTTACTGAAAAAAATTGGCTCACACTTCATTATTCCTAACAAATGGAAAAAAATCATAATGAGGAAAGTTCTTGGCAAAGAATATTTAATAGAATAATTTTTGAAGTACGCATTTTAGCCTACACCAAAAGATTTGCTACTTTTATTTTTTTTATATTTTTTATTTACTATTTACATTAACACGCACAAAATGCTGGCCAACATTTTACGAAAAAGGCACAACAGTAGGTAAATTGTATATGTCTCTTTACTCAGTAGCTCAAATAGCACCAAATTAGTTATATATAAAACTCCCTCATATTGTTACTCTTCCACTCCCAAGAAGCCACTGGTAAATGGCAATGTTTTTTTTTTCAAACCTTTTCCATTTTTGCCTTTAAGCAAGAATTCTTCCTTCCGCTCTATGAAGGTTTACATCAGCCCTAAATCAAAGAGGCTATAGCGAGGGTCATCTCATAAGCTAAATTTTAGACACTGATTTTAAATATATTTAAGTTTTCTCATGCGAACTGATAATCTTACTGATTCTTAATTTTTGGGAAAGTAACTAATCTTATGATTTGTCGGAAATGAGACTGGGGCTAAAACTATCCCTATCAGTCTGACAAACAAAAATATTTTTTGGTTTTTCTGCAACTGAATAAATAGTGAAACATACCGAGTGTAGAAGTGTTTCATTAGTATGGAGAGATTTACATTGTTAATCGATGCGCGTAGCATCGAGATTAAATAAATCTCGAGACTGAAAACTTCCCTCCAAGGTTTGTATACTGTTCTATTTATAACCACACCAATAATCAAAAGGTAGGTACAATATTTTATTTTAAAAATGAAAAAATGTAGTAAAAATGCCTAAATTTATCATTTTCTGTTTTGACGTTTTCATATATACTGTCAATGGTACCACGAGCGCGTTCACGGCGACTGGTTGTTATGGCGCAAATCTCCAAAACTAGCAAAACATGAACAACCTTTGGCAATTTTGAATTTCTCGTTCGTTCGTTCAAATTTGTGTAACAAAGAAAGCTATGGTGTGAGAAAGTGATGATAATGAAGACTATTTTAACAATGGTACTCCACCAAAACTTAAACAAGCTGCAGAGAGAGAGAGAAAAGTGGGGGCACGATATGGAAAGACATTGAAGGAATATGAGAAAAGGCCTGCCGAGAAAAATGCTTCGAATATCGCGTTGAGGACAGTATTGATGACATTTTAGCGACATGGCAAGGCAGAAAAAGCTTTCTACTCTTTGGGCCATCTACAGCATGATACAGACAGTGCTAGAATTAAGGGAAAAGGTTGACATATCAAAATATAACAAATTCGTTGCTTTTTAAAACGCCAGAATGTAGGATTTAAGCCAAACAAGTCTAATATCTGTACCAGGCAAAATATAGGGGATTTTCTCAAGAAAGCACCTCAAGAATTCCTGTATATTAAAGCCATGCTTTCTTTTACGCCTACTCCTGTTTGTTTAAAATTATTTTTTTCTATTGTTTTAGGTTGCGCTTATAATAGGTATGTCTGAGACATGGCGAAGTGACGAGTTACTAAAGATGAAAACTAAGTATATTGATATTTTAGAAAAGATAATTTCCATTGAAATTCCGGACACAAAAACTTATTAAAGTAGATAATTTATGATAAATGACATATATTGAATAGAAACTGTAAATGAATTTATCCAGGTACGAAAGGATATTGAAAATCAGAGACTTTTTGTTTAATATCGATTAGAAAAAGTTGAAATCAACCCTTTGGGTACAATTCTATATCTAAATTTCCGTACAAAATTGCTTCCTGTTTTAAACTTCCTAATGCGGAAAAGTACACAGGTCATGCTTTCAGACGAACAGCGACTAAGTTGCTAGTTAATAACGGAGCAGATATTTTACAGCTGAAGCTACTAGGGGCATGGAAGTCCAGTGCAGTTGCTGAAGGTTATGTGTATGTATCCTGTAGCAATTCAAACTTTTCTACCTTCTCTCGTTGACATTAGGTGACCTGACACTGGTCAAGAATTAACATTTTCCAGCAGCGAAACCTCGATGAGCTAAACATATCATCAGGGCGGCCCCTCAAGAATATCGATTAAAGCGTACAATATGTCAAATTTCATCATTAATTTCAACAAATAAAATGCTGTAGTAAAATATTTCATTATTATTGTTAAATTTCTTATTTATTCTTGTTGCTGTTGCGTACTTAAAATAATGTTTAATAAAGATATTACATAAATATTTTGCTTAATTAAATGAGGCGAGAAATGAGTGAAAAAGGCGAGTGAGCGAAACGAATGAGAGAAATAATAGAAGACGAGTGAGGGAAACGAGTGAGAGAAATGGGTAAGGGAAATGAAAGAGGGAAGTAGAGGTAAATAGTGTGAGAGTTTCAAAGTTTTAAAAGGTCAGTAATGTGAACATTACCTTTGTAGTTTTAAACAAAATATCTAACATTAAATTGATTGAAGCAAATATCTAATCAAATTACGTATTTCAACATGCTAGTCTGTCCATGGAATGTTACGATACATAATATAAACAATATTAGTTAAGCAAAAATTAAAAAATTCTGTCATTTACCGTTACTTTTTACAGACGCGGATGGAGCATTTATTTGGCTACAAAAAAGCTCTAATAACATTTGCCTCTAACTATTCAGCAAGTGGGTGAAAATTCGATTTAAATAAAAAAGTGATATCGGTCAAAAATCGGTACTGATCCATATACGACGCGAAATGATAAAAATTACAGAGATATCTGACATATCAGTTCTGATAGATCTCACGGATGAGTTTTGGTTTCTTTAAAGCAAATATTTCTCTGATATTTTTTCTCGCTTCGATTTATGTTTGAGAAAAACTGATTTTTTCATCAAATAAAAACTAGGCGGTGGGTCGGAAAACTGGTTCTAGCACCAGAAAGTACTCATAAAGATACACAAAATGGACGGTTTAGGAAGAGTTTTGGAATATATTCAGGGATTGCAATTACGAGGTGAAGTTTGCACGAAAAAAAAAATTTTCTTTCCTTAACTTATAAACTGCTTAAATTTTTTAAATGCGGTTTTCCAAATCTTATCTTATTTTAAATAAATATTGTGACAGCTCTAAAAGAGATGTTTTTTTCCTGTAACTTCTGAACTACTTAAAATTTGTATATATGATTTTCACAGTTCCATGTAACTTTAAGGGGTGTCATTTATTTGAAATTTTTTTTTGGCATCTGTCAAAACAAATTCCCCGTAATTTCATTTTCAAATACAGTACGTATTACTGAGGTAATTAACATAAATTGATATGTCAAAAAAATTATTTCCTCCATAATTTCTGACCTGCTTAAAATTTTTAGATACGGGTTTCACAGTTTCTTGTAACCTTAAATGTCGTAATTTATTTTAGAGAAATATTTTTGCAGCTCTCCAAAAAACGTCTAGTATTACTAACTTTCAAATAGCTAATTTTTTTTAAATAAGATTTTTACATATAAATGTATAGCATATATATCCGTAACCGGATGTATCGGACTAGCGGATGTTTGTTAATCAAAAATAGCCGCAAAGGTTATGATAATAGTAAAATAGGATCGAAAATAAATGTGTAGAACTAGACACCTAAAGTCACGCTCACGATTAAGATACGCAGTCAGGCTCTACAGGGACAACCTGACATACAACTTGTTAAGACCTGTTGCTCCCAATAAAATAGAGGAGCCAACAGTGTAATTCAATGCCGGTCGTGGTATTAACCATTTCTGTAATTCCGTTTTGTGAATAATAATAATTTATATTAAAGTACTCAAATTCAAGACAGAGTGCATATAAACAAAAGTTATTGTGCAAACAATACATTTTTAAAAGTTCGCTAAATTTTTTATCATAATCGGCGACCTTTCTCTACCGCACGCACAATAATTTTGATTAGATGCATTTCATCTTGAATTTGAATAGACTTTAGACGCTCAGTGGTCGAATTTCATATTACAGGTATAGGCAAGTGCAAAATGTATCTATATCACGCGCCAACGCATTCACGTCAGTTTGTGGGATGGATAGCGGAAGTTGAACCAGATACCAACTTGCTAGTAGGCATGTCACTTGATAAAGACAAATCTTGATAAAGATGTAATCATATTGATGTTTTATTTTTCTTGAGTTTACAATAGAAAAAAATATATTCTTGAGGTTCTTTTTTGAATTACTAAATGAAGCGGTATTCTTAAATAGATATCTTAATATTAATAAAAATCACATGATTTTCTTATTTTTTAGCCAATTAAGACCCTGAGGGGAGGTGGTAATTCACGCACCTTTCCGAGTTCCAACTCACTGCTCTGTATCTACACAATGGTTTATGAGACTATCCATAGACAACTTTATCACCCGTTTTGTAAGAATATGCTTATTTATAGCCCTTGGGGAGCAATGTTAGCAGGAAAGATATACAAGTAGTTCAATTGAGAATCTATGTACCCTTTCTCCACAATTTCGTTATCTCCTACATCGAAATTAAAGATAGATATTACCAGAAAATTAAAATAACATAAAAAATGTGCTCCTGAGAAATAAACAAATGATCGTACTTTTACGTACAGATTTAAATCTGATAAAAGAAATCCTTCCATGTACGATAAAATTAAAAATGCCATTAAACCTTGTAAAATTGCCACTGCAGGCGGCCACAGACCAGATTCATTAAGCAAAACGAGCCGCTAACAAAAATAATTACTTTTATTGGTGCTAAATTTAAAAAGGAACTGACGACTTGCTTTTTAACACCGAACACAACGAATGTAAATAAGCGGAAGATTGAGATTTGATCTTTAAGCGCAAGCTAATTGGGAAAAATCCAGAGTTAATAACAAAATAGATATAAATTTGGCAATTCCAAGAAGAGCAATTAGGCACAAATATTAAGGATTCTTTATTAAAGTGTCTGTCTCACTTTCCGTAAAATTAACTCATGCGTGTTAATTTTCTTTAATTATCTTGGTCGATTTAATTGCTACTAATGAAGAGAGATATTCCTTTAAAGTAAATCAATGCCTTTTCATCTTCCAAGTCAAGCAATCATTATAACCAAACATTTTTTGGAAAGGTAATATTACCACCTTTTTTAAAATGTATCGTGGATCATTTTATGTACAAAACGTTTTCATCAGGATTAAAAAACACGTTTCTTCTTATTTTTGAAGAAAACATGTTTTTGCTTGTTTAAAAATGCTTTTTCCTTTAAAACAGGTTTTTAACTCCTCGGTTAAGATTATATTTAAAATTAAAAAAAAATAGTTTAAAACACTTATTTTAAACTCTGTTGTTATGGCCCACCTACGTATTATTCTTTGTTTGCTTTGTTTATTAATATTGTCTTGATGTATACACTGTATAAATAAGTATTTATGTTGTTAGAATAATGTTCTTCAAAGTGTATTCCACCCTTGACAATTCCATAACTATGCCAAAAAGCGTGGGGGGTCTAAACAAACCAAATGAACCGAAACTTAAGGGGTTTACTAGCTGGTACCATCAGCCTATTTAAATATTCAAGAAGTCGTTAAAACTCCATTTTCTGAAATAAAGTTTTAATCGAAGAAAATAATAAATATATTTCATCTTCAGTGGCGCAACTAGTGGGGGGCTAGGGGGAGCTTAGCCCTCCCGACCCCAAAATTAGCCCCCCCGTCGGGCGATTGGCGAGGGCCAACCAAAACACTTAAACTCCATTTTGTTTGTCAAAAATTGATAAAAAGGTATTCTTCCTTAGCATAGTTTATTTTTCTCTTGCATCTTCCATTTTTTAGTTAAGAAATAAACATAGGTTCTTTTCTAATTTAGCATCTTGTATACTTTTGACCAATTTAATTGGACACTATCTGGGCTTACGAAAACGTAAGGACGCGCTTATTTTGAGGTCATGGATCATAAAAGTTTGAGAAATAGTGAAAAGTGTAAGCGATATTTTTTAAGGGGTTTAAAACAGTAAAAAAAAATCACATTTTGGTTACGCAAAACCGATAATAGTCAAACTGAAAACCGAAATAGGTGGGGCAAATGTTCTAACATTGAAAAATTGTGGAAGTCATTGATGCAGATATTTAATCTTTTGAGACTATACATATTTAAAATAAAATTGAGGTAATATTCCAAACGGTGAAACTTCTGTTATTTAATTTTTTGTATCAAAACCATGTTCGTCTCAAAAGTAGCACAAATTAGCTGATAAGCTTTTGGCCTAACAATTATCCATAAAAAACACATAAAAACCAGAGATTTGATTCTAGTCATGAATGCTCGCTTCAAATTGGATTTTTTGGCTCTAAAAGTAGTAGTTTTTAATGTAGATAGGCTATAGCAAAAAATATCTTTTATAGGATAATTAAACCTCTAACTTTTTTTGTAATATTGGAAAAGTCAATCGGTTAATTTTGTTGCCACAATATAACCAGATATATTCTAGTAAGTATTGAAGTTAAATTATAGTAAGCATAGTTGTTTATTTTTAATCAACAGAAATCGAGGTCAGAATATAATCAATAAGTAGGCATTTTTCCCAAATGGCAACTAAACATATTTTAGCAAGTATTTAAGTTTAATTATAGAAATAATAAGTATATAAGAATGCCAGATTATGACATTTTACGACAACAAAAAATGAGAGGAAAAAATATGGCGTTTGTTATCATATTTTGGTTTCAAAATTAAACTAAAATTAGGTAGTTTTATTTCGCTTATTTTTGCTTTAATATTGCCAAAAAATGCCACATTTTCAAATTTACGTTTATAACCTATATAACTATATTTTATAGCCTATAAAAATACTTAACCAAACTGAAGATTTATTTAGAAAAACGAAATATAAATTATTTACCATACAACATGTCTAATAAAAAGATTAATTATTTCAGCACATATTATAAAAAAAAAATCGGAAAGGAAATCGTCGTTTAATTTTGATCCGCTGGCTCCTTGGTCTTAAATTAGACATTTTTAGCGGGTACTAAAGGCAAACCAAGTGGGCATTTTTATTGGCAAAATTTTAATAAACGTTGCTACATTTGAAAATTATTCCCATTTGGAAAATATTTGCTTACAAGGTGGCCAATTTCAAGGAATATTTGCTTAAAAAATAACCCAAAGCTTTTTATGATCCGCCACGATTGAAATTAAAATTAAACTAATTTCCTAGCAGCCATTACTTGACCACTTTAACCCTAGAATACTAATGTATCGTAAATTTTACGACGCTCGGTTTTCTTCGGTCGATTTCGTATTGATCCAATCGCTTATACGTACTCTACGTCGAAGTACCTTCCTAGTTAGTGTTGTTTTCGAAGTGTCTCTGTCCACATCGTTGTAGTTTTTTCCTTCGCGGAGTTATGGTGCGATCGTCGTAAAATTGACGAATGATTAGTATTAACGTAAACTTTTTGAATTAGGTAGTGATTCTAGTTTAGTACGAAAGATTGATGTTTATACTTTCTTTTCATACATTGATAGATTATATTTGTTGAAAAATGGATCCACGAAAACGGCCCTTGACTGACCGAGAGCACGAACTTGAAATACAAAAAATAATGGATAAAGGGGGCAATATTGATAGTTCTAATAGTGATAACGAAAGTGATTGGGTAGAGGCAGATAATCTAGAGGTTGAACAGATTTCCAGTGACGGTCTTAGTGATTTAGAAGAAAATAATGTTATAGAAGTGAGTGTGAACACTCCAGAGGATACATCTGATCAAGGTATAGACCACCAGCAGTCTGATAATGTAAATGATGTAAGCGACCAGCAGTCTGATAACGTAAGTGATAGTAGTTCATCTAACGATGACATTCCGTTGTCCAAATTATTGGCAACAAAAAAACGCAAAAGAGGTACCATAAAACCAAAATCTATATTACTGAGAGGGAAAAATGGTCATATATGGTCTTCAAAATTGCCGCAAAAGTCAAAAAGAACAGCCCGTCGAAATATCATCCATTTTATTCCTGGAAGTAAAGGTGGAGCTGAAATATGTTCAACTTTTTCTGAGTCTTTTTTTCACTTCATTTCCGATGATATTGTAAATACTATTTTGCGTTACACGAATGATGAATTTGGAAACCAATCCAAAAAATATACCGACAAATCACCCACTCGGTCAGCAGTAACTAAAGAAGAACTGATGGGACTACTTGGAATTTTAATAATGTCCGCAGTAAAAAAAGACAATCACCTCAATGCCAAGCAAATGTTTGATTCAACCATATCTGGATCATTTTATAAAGCCTGCATGAGCTGCGAAAGATTTATCTTTTTGATAAACTGCCTTCGATTTGACAATAAAGCCACAAGACAGGAAAGAGTCAAAATAGATGCGTTCACTCATATTCGAGATATTTGGGAGATTTTTATAGAAAAATGTAGAACGTCATATATTCCTTCCTCATATTTGACTATTGATGAGCAACTTTTAGGCTTTCGGGGCAGATGTCCGTTCAGGATGTATATCCCGAATAAACCGTCAAAATACGGAATCAAAATTGTAATGCTCTGCGACTCGTCTTCAAAATACATGGTGGATGCTTGTCCCTATCTAGGCAAAAATACACCAACGAATGGAATACCATTGTCAACTTATTACGTACAGGAATTGACCAAATCTGTTCACGGTAGCAATAGAAACATAACGATGGACAATTGATTCACTTCTGTAGAAATAGCTGATAAACTCCTATATGATAATTTCAAACTGACCATCATAGGAACGCTTCGGAAAAATAAGAGGGAAATACCACCAGAGCTACTAAACACAAAAGGTAGAGAACCAAATACATCGATGTTTTGCTTCGACAAAAACAAAACTGTAGTTTCCTATATGCCTAAAAAAAACAAAATAGTGCTATTACTATCAACAATGCACGAGGGTGCTGAGAGTTCGGAAACAAACAACAAACCAGAAATAATTTTAAATTATAATGAGACTAAATCAGGGGTAGACTCGTTTGACCAATTGTGTTCAAATATGTCATGTAGCAGAAAAACGAGAAGATGGCCGCTCTGCATTTTTTACGGCATGATTAACGCCGCCTGCATCAATTCCTATGTTGTGTACTCTTGCAATACTATCAAGAAGCGTGAAAAACCTGTGCGGCGTTATTAGTTTATGATCGAGTTAAGCCACCAACTTTCCAGGCCTTAGATGGGGCAAAGGCTGAAAATAAAAAACTTACGCCGAAGCCTACGGCAAACTATCAAGGAAATCCTGAAAATTGATGACCAACCTGATGATGTCATTGAAGTTGAAGGTAAACGTTCAATATGCTTTTATTGTCCCAGCCGATTGAGAAGGATGACGACTACGTACTGTCCCCAATGCAAACACCCGATTTGTGGCCAACATCGGGGAAAGTGGTGCACCGAATGCTCTAACAATGACTAGTTTTTACTAGCTTCTGAGTAGAATCTGTTTTTTAAGTTCCAATAAATACACTTTGTTAATTTTTGTTCAATAATATTTTGAAGTTTGCTTCAATTTTTTTTGAAAGTAAAATTTACGACACATTAGATTTAACGTATAAAAAAATCATATTAGTATTCTAGGGTTAAACAAACATATTCTTTCTACCAACAAAAACGTATTTGCATGCATGTTTTTTTACGTTAGGGACTCTTTAATGAATTTTCTTAGTAAATTACATCTCCAAAAAAAAATTGTAGAAAACGAAATGTTTAGTTTTAAAAAATGGTGCGTGTTTTACATGCCTATCATAGATTATTTTAACAGTAAAAGTTCCTACGCAACTGTTTTTTGTCACCACCAAGCGTCAAATGAATATTTTACACAATAAGTCATATTGTACGTATTTCTACGAAACCATGATTTGTTATGTTTGCATTTCCCCTTGGCTCATAAATTCTTACACTGATTGGCTCGGTTAATACTATTTCTACATAATTTGAAACAATTGATAATTTATCATATAAATGAAGAAAAAAAAACAAATCAGAATTCAGTTAAAAAAGCTCGATTTTAAAGTCCAAAAGTAGCTAATAAACCCAGCCATAAAATCAAAAGAGTGGGTCGTGTAATTGCCAATTGTCCATTTTTACCCCATTATGGCCAAATTATTATTCCCCACTCTAGCCATATTTCCGTCTTTATACTGTAATAGAACTGTTATTTTGGCTAGCATTTTTAGCTAATTAGCCAGAGATATCAGCAAATATCACAGCATTTTAGCCCATATTTGATT
Source organism: Kuschelorhynchus macadamiae (assembly GCA_030620095.1). Lineage (NCBI taxonomy): Eukaryota > Metazoa > Arthropoda > Insecta > Coleoptera > Curculionidae > Kuschelorhynchus > Kuschelorhynchus macadamiae. The sequence continues at coordinate 128,711 of JAUTXW010001097.1, read as the reverse complement.
ATATGTGCTACTTGGGCTGGTCTGTATACCTACTACATAGTACTATATACTACCCTGTGTAGACCAAAAAGGAGGAGGCACTTTGGCAGTTTCCTGTAAACAGTTCGAGTAAAACATGTATTATGTTATACAGGAGAAGTGATAACTCTGAACTCCCTAAAATTTTTATATACGAGTTTCATCGTTCTATGTAACTTTAAAATTATTAATCAAATATATTTTTTTGACAGCTGTCATAGATATTAAATTAAATCGTATATAGCCGAAACATAAAACTTAGAAAATATCGGGAGTTTATAACTAAATCATAGCCGTACGAGAAAATGGTTAAAATTGGTTTTATCCTATAATTAATATTATCTTACAAGTGTCTGGGCTTGAGCACCCCCAAAAGTCGATGTCTAGTTGCGCCACTGTTCATCTCTCTTAATAATAGAAAAATTTGATTATGGGTAGGTTCCGAGTAAAGTAAAAAAAATTGGCAATGCCCTATTATTAGAACTGTCCTCGTAATTAACACTTCCTTTAATCAAGAAAAATAAATAATATTATAATTTGGTAGATTTCGTAGGAGGAAACAATTCCAGTCGTGAAAAATCCAACCTCCGAGATTTTTGCTGATCTTCCCATTTTAGGTACCCTAGATCCCGAAAAAAGTGTCCTCTTATTTACGTCGGTCTGTCGTTTTGTCCGTGCGTGGCATAGTTCAAAACCTATTGATTGAGTTCAAATTCTGGTGAAAGATCAAGGGTATAATATATGAGGATGAAATGGCAAAATCCAATATGGTGGATTAAAATGGCAGCCTCAGAATGTTAAAAAAATCATAGGGATAGTATAGAAGTTTGATGTACGGGGTCAGCATTTATATTTCGCCACCCATTTTCAGGGTTTATTTTTGTAGATAGAAAAAAATTAATAAATACAAAAGTTTTATGGATTTCAGAGAACTTCCTAGAAAAAATTATTTTGAATACAGGGAGAGTCAGAAACTAGTACCATACCAAATTTTTGTTTTTTGTATATTTTTGATTTTTTAGATTCTTTCCAAAAATATGTGATTTGTCTATACTTGGATCGGTAGTCTTTGAGCTATTCGACTTCAAATATTCCCCTTCACTGAAATTCAACATTTAGTATCTTAGTTAATTTAGGTGAAATCGTGTCTAAGGTGTTTTAGTGATAACGTAAAAAATGATTAATAAGATTTTAAAGTAAAGAAATATTTTATTATGAACAATACATACTAAATCAAAATTTATAGAACGAAAGAAAAAATTAAAAATAAAATTAAAAATTACTAATTCTAGTTATTCACATTTCCTTCTCCTTGGTTGGCGAAGCACCGCTCAATATTTTACGATTAATCCAGTTAAAAAAGGGCGACTTTCCTTTAATCTTGCAATTTCTTCCTTAATTCTCTATTCCAATGCAGCTGTATTTTCGGGTCTATTGTAATAAATTTTGTTTTTTAGATAACCCCATAGAAATACATCAAGCGGCTTCAGGTCTCGACTGTTTGCTGGCCATTTTATATGTCCAAATCATTTTCCAGATATTGCGTAATTTCTCTACCTTTTTCTTAAAACTACTACGGAAAAAAAATTTTCCGATATTTCAATTTTTAACAAAAACAATATCAAACATTTATATATTTGTCAGTGTGGCCTTGAATTTTGACTACTTGAATTTTTGACATATTGTTTTATTTTCTCTATAAACATCTTAAATATTATGTTTTACTTATTTAAATTAATTAAAATATGTTTGTAAAATTAAGTAGTTTTTCCCATTCACTAATTGGATATATTCTATAGAATGTGGTTTATGTTCTTAATAAACCTAAAAGCTTTTTAAGAGATTCCCCCTATTTATATGGGCTCTCATCATGGCCGCGAAAGATGAAGACTTTGTTTTGCAAATGTTGAAAATAAATTGCTGCATCAGTAAATAGTCTATTTAATCGGACGTTTTCTGCAATAAAATGTATTTTATATATAGTTTAGCATTTTCTTTTAAAGAATAGCAACACTCTGATTTTTTCAAAGTTTTTAGCATTAATTCGCGTTTTAAATGCTCCTCTTCTTCTTTTTATACTTTTATATTTATTTAAATCCTTTTTTCTACATATTTTATTAAACCAGTGGCAAGCCCAGCAAAACAATTTTTGTAATATTTGACTGCTACATAACCATTTGTAAAGAAAACAAGCAAACATCTAAAATATTTATTATATATCCTTCCAATTTAAGTTTTTACATTCATTTATTCACCTAATTGGCAAAAAATAAACTGTACATCTCGAATAAATATTTTCCACCATATTATAACACAAAATAGTGGCGCAAACCGCTTCGGACTTTGCCGGAGGTGCTATGGAAGAATAATATTAACCAGCACCATACAACGCTCTCGGTGAATTGCTAACGCACTACACTACACCCATACGAGTCGTTCAGTTTGGGGTGGTTGTTTATATTATTTTCCGGATTTCGCTGCAACCGGTTAAGTCGAAGCAGTTTGCTTGACTGTTTTGTGTTATATTTATTTATGGTGTTGTTACAACTTTATTTTTTGCCAATTACGGTGAATAAATGAATGTAAAAACTTAAATTTTAAGAGATATATAATAAATATAGTTAGATGTTTGCTTGTTTATTTTTCCTGGAAACTCCACTTAATCGACGGAAGGAACAAGATCAGATTTTTAATCGTCATCCTGGTTTTCGGCGTACAAATGGTTATGTAGCAGTCAAATATTACAAAAATTGTTTTGCTGGGCTTGTTTACTAGTTTCCAAAATATTCAGTGCAGAATAAGGAAGGATATATCTGGTATGTTAAATATATGAAGGTCTTACATAAACATGTAATTTATTTTCAACATTCAACAAAGTTTTCATCTTTATAATTATGACCCATATAAATTTCTATCTCTTCAGGGTCTAACTGAAGGACATAAATGACAAAGATTAATTTTTTGTCAAGACATTTTAAGAAGACGTTTGTTAAATGTGCTCTTTTTACACAATATACTTTTTACCTATGAAGCTACATTTGTGGGCGACAAACAATCCTCACAAAATTCAAGTAGTCAAAATTCAAGGACGACAAAGTTTAAATGTTTGATGTGGCATTCTAAAAAATAAGGTTATCGGAACAATTTTTTTTATTTTATTTTATCAGATATCTCAATATCTGGAAAATATATCCACATATAAAATGGCCAAAACTAGTTAATTTACGTACAAACATATGTATTTCTAATTAATTTAAAAAAAAAATTTATTTAAGATGTTTATAGAGAAAATAAAACAATGCAAAAAATCAGCCGCTTAATCGAAGAAATTGCAAGATTAAATATATCGTTTTTTATTTTGTAAAATATTGTTTTTGTTACACAAGAAAAGGACATGTGAAAATTTTAGCACATTTGTTCTTGGTTTTGTCAGAAAAAGGTAGAGAAATTCCGCGTTGTTTGGTCTCCGTTTTACTTGGAATTTCAGAGACTGCAAAATTTTGTTGAAATATATTTTTTTAAAATTATATTTATCCTGAAATAGGCTTTCCACATGATCAACTTTTAACTAGGTTTTCAATGGAGAGTCTAGTTAAAAGTTGATCATGTGGAAAGCCTATTTCAGGATAAACCCCATCAAGTTTAAAACAAATATATTTCAAAAAACGTCTTTGAACTTTTTCTATGCTTGTGATATGCGCCTGGTAAAATGGACACCAGACAACTGCGGAATATTCTAACCGAGATCTGACAAAACCATTGAAAAGCAACTTAAGAGTATCACTATTGACGAAGTCACGAGTATTTCGTATAATAAATCCAAACAATTTAAAACTATCTGCAACAACTTTAGAGACGTGGCCACGAAATGAAAGACTTGCATCCAGAACTACACCCAAATCATTCACCGATTCAGACCTATCTAATATTTGCCCATTTATAGTATAATTATAGGTTATAGGCCGAAGTTTTTTAGTGAAAGTGACAACGTTGCACTTAGAGACATTTAGAAGCAATTTATTTTCTTCGCACCACATGTTCATTCTGTCAAAGTTATTTTGTAGTTTAATACAATCACTTAAATTTTTAATTTTGAGGTATAGCTCATCGTCTGCGTAAAGAAGGTAATCAACGTCTAGAGTATAAATAAGGTCATTAAGAAATAAAAGAAAAAGCAAAGGCCCTAGGTGGGTGCCCTGTGGCACACCAGATATAGCGACAAATTCTTTGGAGTTGTGACCATGACATTGAACGAATTGAACTCGGTTTTTTAAGTAAGACTCAAAAAATAAAAGTAACTTATTTGAAATACAATAGGAAGCTAGTTTATTTAACAAAATGTCATGATCAAGACGATCGAAAGCTTTTGAGCAATCGGTATAAATGACGTCAGTTTGATCTCCAGCTTCGGTAGATTCTGCAAGATCTTGAACGAGACAAAATAAATTTGAAACTGTAGATCGACCCTTCATGAAGCCGTGCTGCTGGGGTGATATATGCATACTTACCGAATTGTATAAATAGCCATGCAGAATAATTTCAAATATCTTCGAAAAGTTATTTATAATTCTTATTGGACGATAGTTTGTGACAGAATTATTATCTCCTTTTTTAAAGACAGGAGTTATTCGTGATATTTTCCATAGGTCTGGGAAAATTGAAGTATTAGGTAATATATTAAATAATATTGAAAGTGGTCTAGCAAAAATAGAAGCACAGTCCCTTAAGAGAAACGCAGGTATTTTATCCGACCCTATAGTAGCCTTAGGTTTAATTCTTTTTAAGCTAATTAAAACCCCATCCTCGGTAATCACGCCAACGTCAAGTGAGTTTTGATAAAGATAATTGTCAGTTGCGACATCCTCCTTAGAAGATGATGCAACATAGGAGTCTTGGAAAAAAGATGCAAAACCATCTGCTATATGCTGGGGATTACCAAGGATAGAGTTATTATAAGACATAACATTTGGCAAATTATGTGAGTTTCTTTTGTTATTAACAAAACGCCAGAATTGTTTAGAATCATTTTTAATATTGTTTTCCATATTTGTGCAGTATATTCTGTAGGAATTATTTATATCATGTTTAATTATTCTACGTAAATCTTTAAATTTTTCTAATTCGACAAGACTTTTTGTTTTTTTGTATTTTCTCCAATGTTTGTGTTTAGCTTTAATATTTTTTATAATATGACTTGAAAACCACGGCGGATAATTTTGATTTCTTTTCTTTGTCAGTGGAACGTGGATATTCAGCGTTTCATGAATAACTTCGTAAAATTGTGCACAAGCTTTATTGGGATCAGTATATTCAGCGAGAAATTCCCAATTAATATATGAGAGGTTCTGATAAAGATTTACTAGGTTTGCTTTTCGAGAAGTTCCCAAGGACTAAAAGATCATCCCGAAAAAATTTAAAATGTTTTTACTGGTGACTCAAAAACTATTCAAAACGAAATAATTGAATGCATTTCTGATTATTTAAATGATCATGTAAAAAATGAATTAGTGAACACACAGTTTTTTTTCTGTGCAAGTGGATGACACCACTGATAATATGCAAACCTCCCAGTGTTCCATAATTTTAAGATACGTTAATCCAGAAGGTTCAGTAGTCGAGAGATTCTTAGGATTTTATAATGTCAGCTCCGATAGAACGTCGGAGAATTTATATTCTCTATTGGAACAAATTTTGGACCAATTTGACTATAAACATAAATTAATAGAGCAATGTTACGATGGCGCAAATGTGACGTCTGGCCTCTTAAAAAAAAAAAGAAAAAGCGCCGCAGGCTGTATTTGTCCATTGTGTTGCGCTTACGTGATCGTCTTAACCTTGTGATGCAGCAAAGTTTAAAAATATTTCGAAATGTCGAATTTTTTTGCAAGCCTTAGTGGTATTCCCTCATTTTTTTATCACTCAGGCAAACGAACGTATACTCTTACATCCGCATCTACGAAGCGTATACCAACAATTACAGAAACTCGTTGGTCTTCAAATTCGAAGTTAGTAAATGTGATTGTTCAAGACTGGAATAAATTAAAAGACGTCTTTGAATTTAGGTTGTAAACCTGTGACAAATCTCATGAAAAATCAATCCGGCTTGCGAAAGGATTTTTAAGTGAGATAAACGATTTTGAATTCACGTTTCTGGCATTAGTGTTTAATGACATTTTCTCAATCACGGTCATACTATTTGCGTTCTTCAAAAAAAATCGCTTGACATTCATTTTTGCATATCCAATATAAAACGCTGTCGTGAGGCGCTCTGTAAAAAAAAATAAACAATTTGTTAATACCATGTTTGATAAAGCAAATTCTATTACAGAAACAAATAATTACAAACGTGAGCTTGCTAAGCTTTCACCTGAAGAAATTAGAGTTAAGTATAAAACCCTTTTTTATGAAATACTGGACCATATTTTAATGGAAATAACACTATGCTTTCAAGACTGTGAAAAACTTACATTTTTATGTTTGGCAGATTCTGGTAAATTTTCTGAATATAGTTTAAATTTTCCGACTGGCCCGTTTGAAAATTTGTTACAATTATATGAGGAAATATTTTCAAAAAGTCGACGACTTAAAAATGAGCTTAGTCTTATTTTTGTCAATGACAGTAATTGGAATATATCGGTGCAAGAGCAAGTGAAAAAAATTAATGAAATGAAAGATATTTTAACCAAAGCATATAAAGTGTTTCCCTTATGTTGACAATACCGTCGACAAGTGCTTCATGGAAAGAAGTTTTTCTTGCCTCAAACGTGTAAAAACTTATTTAAGACATACAATATCTCAAAAAAGACTAACTTTTCTAGGCAATATTTCAATTCAAAAGGAATTTCTAGAGGAGTTTAGGGCAACTCATCCATTTTATGAGGAGGTTATAAATACATTTGCTGCAATGAATGATAGGAGAATTGGTTTAGTATACAAAATTTAGGTAAATCGTAAAAAAATATTCTACTCCTTCCACGTATAAAAAAATTTCTGGAAAAAATATTATTGCGATATTTTCTTGCTTTATTTGCACTTTTCACTAGCGAGCCGCCACTGTATTGTGCTTCGTGTTGGGACGGATCTATCGGAAAATTTCCTATGAGACTCATTTTGAGTGTGGGTAGGGTTTCTATTATTGGTGTATTGTATTTAATTTGTCTTCAGTGGAATATCCCATTTTGTTGGGCAAAATTAACACGGACAAGTTAACTGATAGTGATAATCTAACAGTTACACTGACATGTCAGTACCACTAAGACATATCACACATGTTTGAAAAGGGAATAATAGAGAGAATCTAAGAAATAAAAAATAAACAGGGCATTTGATTAAAAAAAAACAAAATTTGGTACGTACTAGTTTTTGATTCACCCTGTATATTCAAAGTTATTTTTTCTAAGAAGTTCCCTGAAATCCATACAACTTTTCTGTTTATTATTTTTTTCTAACTACAAAAATAAACCCTGAAAATGGGTGACGAAATATAAATGATGACCCTGTATAGCCATTATGGGGGAACAAAATGGCCGCCTAGGGAAATGTTTGAAAATTCAGTACCAAGTAACTACTTACGCAATTGAAATTTTGCACAAAATCAAATGTGAAACAGGAATAAACTTGCTATATAGCAAAACAATATGGCAGCATACTAAAATGTTTAAATATTCAGTAGAATTCAGTTTCCTGGAATAAAACGTTCTTTTTATGAAGGAGAATAATAAACGATATAATTTATTTTTTGTAGGCTATGTAAATATAGCTATAAAGATACATAATAATAAGAAGAATTCCACTATGCACATACACATAATATAATTGTTTGGCAATAATTAAAAAAAATAAATTACAGTTTACAGTCACCATGCTCTGTTCCATTTTTAAAAGGTTCAAAAATATACGCAACTTAAATAAAGATAAAAGCCAAAAAATTCCACTGTTAAGTGAAAAGCCCTCTGACGACTACCTAAGGACAGAGATGTTGAATCTGTTTCGGAAGTAAGTTTTATAAGGGTTCAGTGGGAAATTTTTGTTTAGTAAATATCCGGGTTTTCCCTTTTCTCGCCTTTTTAGAAACCCTTTTTACGGAATTAGTGCTAAAAAGGCTCGGATTTAACAATAGCAACTGGAAGTAAAGAACAAATTGAGTTTCAATCTGAGTAGGTCATTAGCTTTTTATAACTGGACTTTCCTAATGTTTAACGGATATATTTCTTAGTAGAAAAATCTGAAAAATGCACGATAGAGGGAAATAAATTAATATTAGTGATCGATGTATTTCCGAAATGTCAAAAATATTCAGTTGTACCTACTTTTTATAGTTTAACTTTTACCTGTTTCCCTGAACGTACGATGAACCCTTTTCAAAAGCTCTTTTGTGGGTAACGCTTTGATTTGGAAATGTATCAGAATACATTCTTCTTGCCTCTACACCACCGTCCAGTATTTGTCCACAAGCTAGATTCGTATGAGCATTTGTAGGATGTAATAATGAAAAATTCAGAAAGAGTATTTAGTACAAATCATTTATTAAATTAAAAGCCTTTTCGGCTTTCGCCATCTTCAGTGACACATGTAAGCAAGGATATAACATTCTTTGGAAATTTCAATGTATACATTATTTATATATTTTATTTTTTAGATATTGTATTACTGAATCTGTTTTTGAAGAGAGGTTTTTACTAAATTTAAGAATTAGGTGAAAATTTTAAAACTAAAAATGATAAAGCATTTATTGTAATTTATAAAAGTGTCAAACTCAGTCATTTACTTACTACTCAAGTTTCGCAGAGACCTTACTACAAAGATACGAGCATTAAGACTATTTAAAAACATATGTTACATTTCACAAAATATGTTAATTAAATTCAAAATCTCTAAAAATGGGTAGTTTTTACCCTTTTGGCAATCTGTTCACTTATTTCGTTTCAAGTTTCGAAAACGTGCTAATAATAAAGTGACATTTGTCGAATGGCACGATGTAGGAGAATTTAGATTGATTGATGTAACATATTTTTGAAGTAAAAATAAGGCATAGATAAGGAAACTTTACAGCCAAAAATTTAATAAAATTAATCTAGACAAGAACAGAATTTTAGTCACTTAATTCATTCTAAAATTGACTATAAAAAGTTTGATTTTTGACTTAGTTACAAAAGGATGGGAGGTTAAATTAATGAAGTTGTCATAATTTGTAGGACAGGGTTGGACTCAATCAGGTTTAGACATAATTTAACAGATTGATACTATATCTTTGTGATAGAAATTCTGTTTTATAAATTTAAAATTAAGGTGAATTTTCAAAATAATTGATAGGAAATAAAATTTTATTTTTATTTGATATATTTTATTTTGAATTGTTAGTTATAATGTTATTCGATTAGTTATTGTGTTTAAATAGCTCACGTTAATAAACTTGATTGTTAAAAACATTTCGAACTACATAAAAACCTGATTTTTAAAAGCGACTAATTGTATCTAAACAAATGAAAAGTATCTTTTTTTAAACAGGAACTATGGACGTCTGGTGGTGTTTTGTCTGTACTACTGCATAGGGATTTTGTCATAAAACCAATTTGCGTAACTGATTCTTGCAATCTAATCAGCGGGAGACATGGCATGTATCTTTTATACGTTATAAAGATGTAGCAGCGGTTGTTCAACGATTTCATTTCAACATCGTGTTTTACACAGTCATTTATTTTTCGTGACAAATATGCGGTCATCTAGTGAAATGGTTTACAAAGTTAAACTTTTATATATTACGCACACGTTTTTTTTAATGTTAATAATGTTTAATTTTGATTTATCTAGAATGTTTGCGGCATCTAGTGAAATGGCTTTAAGCACACGTTTTTTTTTCTTTCTTTTAGTGCTTTAAGTGCATTGTTTTCCTCATTTTTTAATAAAAGAGAAGTAAAAATTTCATTATCAAAACGCGTTTTAATATCATGAAATGCTTCTACAAATTGACTCATATCGAGATCGATTGAACCTCGACTATCCATTTCTTTAGCGACTCAACAAGAGAAAAAGCTTTCTTAAAGCCAAAATATTTCGTAATCAAGGATATTTTCATGGTCTGCTGAGGTTAAATCAGGTGCTTGATCACTTATTGCCAAGGATTTTTGTTTTCTTTTAGTTTTTCTTTGTATTCTCTGAAAGTTAGCATTTAATATCAAATTATGTTTTATGGATATAACAAGTTTATTATCGAGTTGATTTAATTCAACTTTAAGATTAACATGTTAAAAAATGTGAGCAGCACATTCGTAATAGGAAATCGGAAGATCTGGATATTTTTCTTGAGAAATTTCCCAAGCCTTCGTTATGTTCCTAGCATTGTCTGGACACTCCTTACAATACACGTACGCCCCACCTCTTTAAATTGTTGTAAATCTATCTTCTTGTGTAGGCAAAGTTTTATATAACATTGATTTTATAGTTGTAAGTATAAAATTTGAAATACTTTTATTGCGAACGTTTGTCCATGCATCACATTGGATACCTATAAATTCAGCATTAGCTGTAAAATCAGTGACTAAAGTTTCAACTTCATCATAACATCCATTAACAAAGAACTGGAGAGGATAAATCTTGTAGAAGGTTTTAACGATGGCTCATTTTCTTTAAAGGCTGCGATACAGTACTGATTGGAGTACCTGAAGCGTAATATATAACTTTAGCTAAATATGTCCAAATATTTATTTTGTTTTGTTTTAAGATACTATCACAGAATGATCGAAGGGAACCTTTAGAAGTAGATAAGAGAGACACGGAGTAATTGATCTCGATGGTGAAACTGCATACGATATGGAGGCTACTGGTGACATGACCGTATCACTACGTTGTTGAGCTAATGGTCAGTTCAGTTCTCCTATGTGAGTCTGCAACGGGCAGCTTGTTTTTTCTTTGTATTATTTTTCAGTTTCAGGGGCTCATTTTCCCCACTTTTAATCTGAAAATAAAACAAAAACAAACATTCATATTTTTTTTAGTGCCAATCAAATATGTATAAGTAGTTGTTTGTTTTGTTGAACTTTAGTGTGTTTTATTCTATTTGTGATTTATTGTTTTAGGATTTGTGTGTGATTATTTACTAAGGTTCTCTCTGTTGTTTGTAGGTCTGATGATGCTCGAAAGGGCGAAACACGTGTCATGTTAATAATTATAATTTACTCCATGCATCACATTTGTTTGTTATTCAAACCGTTGTCTTAAGTGTAAAAAATAAACATTTCTCGAATTTGCCCTTTTCTATACCAACCTAAAAAAACGTTATTGTTATTATTTATTGAGAGCTCATAATTGTATACAAAATAAACGTATTATGCTCTTATTTAAATATAAAGCTTATATCAACAAATAAGCAACAATAAATATTAAAGTAATAAAAGCAAAGGTAGAAAAGTAAGGTTAGGGATAGGAATGTAAGTATATTCGATATGGATTGAGATGCCCACGAGTCACGATCTTTTCGATCAACATTCTTTAGATGATCCAATATTTAAATGACCGCAACGTCAATACTGAATGTAACGTGACCGTCATGACAAAGTAAAGTGACGTGGTCATATGACCGACTCACATCACTGCCTATACAAAAGCTTAGTTATTTCGAAAATCGGTAATACTATCGAAACAAAGAGTACCTTTTTTAAAGCGGAGTGACCAAGGCATTCAAAAAAATCAGTTTTCAGCTCTGTAAATGAGACCTGTCAAAATCTTGACCCAACAAGTGTAGTGGGAAGTCCGTTCCCAACTTCCCTAACGATGTAAAACATTTACTGTAATATGGTTTTTATGAGTCTTTATGGCCTGCATAAAATATGAATATTTTATTAAATTATACAAATTGGTTCGTTCAAAAGTTAGAACCGAAAAGGTAAGTCGCTAGTTACTCTTTTAGGGCCCTGGGCTTTTTTTTTCTGTGAGAAACTAGGCTGATTTGCCGGACGGCCTGTGTATGTAGCAGTGGCGTACAGTGCCTTTTGAAACAGAAAGGCGATAATAAATTATTAATGTTCTTAAAATTACTTGTCCATTAAAAGTGCTTCCATCTTGCATCAGTATGTCCATAAACCGTTTAAACTTAATTTATAGTGACTTAAAACCGCTCACTAAAAATTTTGGTTACAAAAAAAATGCAAAATCGGTTTAATAATGGGACTATTTGTTTTTTAAGTCATGCAACACTAATACTTAATTTCTTTAAACATGTGTTTTGCAAAAAAATGCGACTTATTGCTAAACAAGGAAAAGATCGTTCTGTAGAATCACAACTGACCATAATTTTATTGTTATTAAATTTACTAACTTTAAAAATTAAGGAAATACACGATACATTTTCTTATCTTCACAAAAATTAAGCATATCGTATGGACAAAATTTAGAATATTAGGATAAAAAATTGAAAGAATTAAATTAATGTAGACTGAAACATTAATCAACCAAATTTTTTTCAGGACATTTTTATAATTTATTTAAGTACATACCAAGGCGAGAAAGAAAGACTAAACTGACCAATTATTGCTATAATAACCCATATTGACTCGGCAGTATGCTAATTATAATCAATATTACGACATATTTCTGCTCGTGCGTTTCTATCTATTCTATGCCTACGATTCCTTTAACATCTTTATCTGTAATCGTGACATAAGAAACCACTACCGCACTGATTTATTTTAGTTAGGCAATGTTAGATATTACCGCACTAGTGAGGTACTGATACCTACTAATATCAAAATTAAAACAAAATTAAATATAAAACTACTTTTATTTTTGTTTAAAATACAGCGTTACAAACTATTTATTGTAAATATTAACTACATGACAATTGCAGTTATTTAAATTATTACCAGATGTACCTGATACTTGTACCTGTACCTGTACCATTAAATATGTTTAATTTTTCGGATACTAATTGCTTTATTTTCCTTATATCCGAGTACACCCAAAGCAGTTTTCTTTTTGTTTTCTTCCGAAGCCTCAATGTATGTGTCTCTTTACGGTCAAAATATCCACTCTGATGTTGGCTAATAGTGATGTAGAAGTCCTTCTAAAGCAGTGGCCGGAAAATTTCTTTTGAATTGGAAAATTTTAAAAACAAAGCAATAGTCTTAGGCATACCGCCAAAAGTGTTTATACCCACCGCCTGTTTTGTACTTTTACAGTTCTTATAGCACACGAAGAAACGACCATGATCAACGTGTTTAGGGCGTAACTTGACGTAATTTTGGACATCTTCCACCATATCTAAACCTTCAATGTCTCCTCATGTTACAAAAAACTCTCGATCTATTTTTTTTTCGTGAATGGTATTACTAATCGAAAACACGCACCTTCATCTTTAACATTTTCCAAGAGTAAATTTGTCAGCTATTCTCTTCTGCATACTCCTGCTAGTCCAACAATAAGTGCTACTTTCGCTATAAAAAACTTGTTATCATCAGCTTCCTGCAGAAAAACACCACTATCGTTTTTCGTTAATATCTTCGATTTTGTAGGTCTATATCCTTCCGACTTTCTTTTTAAAAACGCAATTAAATACGAGTATTTATTAATAAAGTCAAAAGCAGTGCTATCATGCGGGTCATACGATTTATCAACGACAAACTTTAAGTTTGTTTTCCGGATCCGGAAGATAAATTAGATAGACATATGATATTTTCATATGAGAAAAGAGGATAAACATATAAATACCAGCAGTTCCAAAAATCTTTGAGCGATGTCACTTCAAAGTCAGATTGACAAGTCCGTGACAAAATGAGTAATAGAAAACAATTTTCGGGTTTTTTGCAGCCACAAGCGAATAAAATGGTATTAAATCTAATAAAATATTACGAAAATGAAAATTCACCGGCCAATATCCAGGAGACAGTAGCAAAAGCTCTGGGAATCGGTATATGGACTGTGCAGAAAATTGTGCATGAAAAAAAGCATAATTTACTATCGAAGAAGATTAAGAAATGTACACGAAAAAAGCCAAGGACAGAAGATTTAAGTGACAATGTAAAAATGGATGTTCGTAATGCAATTTACGATTTATACGCATTAAAAACTAATATAACCCTTCAGGTTTTAAAAGAAGCTTTAAAAAATCGAGGCATATTGGAAATTGGTTGTCAAACTTAATAAAAATTTTGTGTTTTCGATATAAAAAGGACTGTAATCGAAAATTTTTATGCGAGTTGCCACATATAGCAAGTTAGCGTATCCAGTTTTTAAAGAAATACACGGAAAATGGTAATTCAAAATTTAGAAAGGTGGTATTTTTAGACGAGACTTGGATATTTTCTAATGGAACTGGTTCGAAATCTTGTCAGGATGAGTCTGTAAAAAGTGTTAAGAGAAAAAATGGACGTGGGAAGGGAAAACGAAAATGGTTCATCATTTTGCATGCAGGTTCTTCAACAGGATTTCTCCCAGGTGCAAGTTTACTGTTTTTTCTTCAACATCCAAAAGTATGAACTACCATGATAATATGAACTGTGAACTGTTTGAAAAGTGGTTAAAAGAACAACTCCAAATTTAGATGCTCCATTTTTAATCATTCTGGTCAATGCATCTTATCATTCAAGAATCTTAAATAAACAACCTACTTCATCCTGGAAGAAAAGTGATATTTATGACTGACTAATAAAACAAAAACAAAATCCTTTACCCAATATGCTGAAACTAAAACTTCTTTTAATGGTAAAATCTATTTAAAAACCAACAATATATGCAGTAGATGAAATATTACGAAAAAATGGACATGAGGTTTTACGACTGCCGCCATACCATTGCCAGTTTAACGCAATAAAATTAATATGGGCTGAGGAAAAATCATATTACGAAAAACACGTGAACGATGGTCTTACATCAGATGAAGTGCAAATTTTTTGGCAAGATTCATTAAATTATATTACGGAGTACTGGAAGATATATGTGGAACATACGGAGAAATTAATATGGGATTGGTAGAATCGAAAACGAGTTCTAGATGTCGAAATAGCATCTATGATCATTGCGCCATTTGAGGACGATTCAGAAAATGAGGACTTTTTAATGATATTTGATAGTCTATAATAGTAAAAAGTTTCTGAAGGATTATATTAGTCTTTGACGTGTATAAATCATAAATTGCATTATGAATATTCATTTTTGCATTGTAACTTAAGTCGTTTGCCTTTGGATTTTTTCGTTTACATTTCTTAATCTTCTTCGGAAGTAAATTAATGTTTTTTTCATGCACAAGTTTCTGTACATTCTTTATTCCGATTCTCAGAGCTTTTACCACTGGCTCCTGGATATTAGCCAGTGAATTTTAATTTAAAATTTTTTTTATTAGATTTGACACCATTTTTTTGCTTACTTTTTTAGTACATTTGTAATTTTGTAGGCAATAAATAAATAATTATAGAATACTTGTTCCAATTTTAAAGCGAGTTTAAAATAAGTAAAGTTTTGTATTAATTATAAGACAAAATTTGATATATAAAAATCGGTAAAATAGCTTTACCACCTTATATATATATATATATATATATATATATATATATATATATATATATATATATATATATATATATATATATATATATATATATATATATACAGGGTGTTTGGTACATCGATAGAAAGTTTTAAAGGGGTGAAAGAGGAGGTCATTTGGAGTCATTTGGACCAAATATGTCTATATACAAAGTCGTACCGATTTCGAGATATAGGCCTTTTTTGACATTTTTATTTATTAAGGTAATTTCGGCAAATAAAAAATATTTTTGACCCTGTCAATGATTTTATTTGTTGCAACAAATTTTTTTCATACGGTTTAATATGTATTTATTAAAAAAAAAATATGAACACGTTTTTTGAAGTCCCCAAAAAAACAGCACAGTCCAATGAAAATGATTTTATGCAATGCACTGGAATTAAGTATCATCTTTGAATGCCATTTTCTCGCAAACTGCTCAATAAAAAAAATTTCAAATATGCCTATAAATTACGCAATTTTATACCCTCTTCGGAGATACTATCAGGTTATGATCAATAATTATAATTATCACTACAAATTTAACGGTTACAGTTAATTTAAGTAGAATAATTTACAGATTTACTATCCGATTTTATAATTATGTATTTTCTTAAATATTGAAGACACAACTTGGAAAGTTTAATTATTTTTGATTTTGCAATTATGTAATGAAGTCCTAGAATGATAAAATAATGTACTTAGAGAAATCATTTAATTTTCATCATTAAAAATGGTTGACCATAAACGTATCGTTTTTATTTTAATACCTTGGAATTAAAGGAATTTAAACATTAAAAAATATCATGTCAACAAAATATCCGTCGCTTGGCCTAAATAATAATTCAATAAATACCTAAATCCACTATCGCTATTTTGATGGTTTTTATCAATTCTTTAGAAGATACAATAATTATTACTTTAACAATGCACTATCCTGGTCCTGGCATATTTTTAGGCCAGTAGTGTGTTTAGCATTGGGCTTGCAATATTTGCCTTGAATACCTTGTGGTCTAATAGTTCGCTTTGATTTCATAGTTTTTCAAGTTACAATAATTACAATTTCTAAAGATGGCTGCTTTTTCTAATAGCGAATATGCAGACATTTTGTTTATGTATGGAAGAGCCGATGGCAATGCAGCGGCTACTCAACGATTATATCGTGATCGATTCCCCGCTAGACGTGTTCCTAATGTGCAAGTTTTTATTAATACCTATCGACGAATTAGTGAAACCGGTAACATTCATCACATAGTAGAACGTGGGCATGTTGAAAGATATCATCCTGAAGTGGAAGAACAAATACTTCAAGCTTTTGAAGCAGATCCTACAACCAGCATCAGAAAAGTAGTAGAATTGAATTTGTCTCTATGGAAAGTGTGGTCTGTTCTCAAGACTGAAGGAAAACATCCGTTCCACTATACCCCCTTTCAGGGCCTTGAAGAAGGCGATCCTGTACGACGAATGGCTTTTAGTCGATTTTTATTGAAC
The DNA here is from genome assembly GCA_030620095.1 of Kuschelorhynchus macadamiae. Classification (NCBI taxonomy): domain Eukaryota; kingdom Metazoa; phylum Arthropoda; class Insecta; order Coleoptera; family Curculionidae; genus Kuschelorhynchus; species Kuschelorhynchus macadamiae. The sequence goes on along the minus strand of JAUTXW010001097.1, from coordinate 111,688 downwards.
GCTGATATGGAGGATGGGCTTTTCTTGAAAAGTATTCTGTGGTCAGACGAATCAAAATTTACTCGTGAAGGTATTACAAACTTTCATAACCTTTACTACTGGACTGATGCGGACGAGAACCCGCATATAAAAAAAAACAAGTTTCTTTCCAACACAAATTTAATGTAAATATATGGGCAGCTGTCATTGGTCGAACTTTTATTGGTCCTTATTATCTTCCAGAAAATCTAAATGGAGACAACTATTTGGAATTTTTACGCATCGAGTTGCCCAATATCTTGGATGATGTGCCTCTGAATGTACGGGACAGGATAATATTCCAAAACGACGGATGTCCAGCTCATTTTCGATTAACAGTAAGGCAGTTTCTCGATCAAACGTTTCCTAATCGGTGGATAGGAAGAAATGGACCAATTGTGTGGCCTGCAAGGTCCCCAGACTTAACACCTCTGGACTTTCATGTGTGGGGACGCATGAAAGAACTTGTTTACGAGGTCGAAATAATCAACCGCGAGCAGCTTATTCAACGAATAAATGAATCAGCTGAAAGATTAAGGGTAGAGTTGCGATACGCTGTCACTACCACCGAAATAAGAAAGAGAGCTCGAAAGTGTATTCGGAATCAGGGTTGGCATTTTGAAAATGAATAATAATAACAACATATTCGAAGTTTCTCTTTATGATTTAATTTTAGATGTGAAATTAGATAGTAAATCTGACAATTGTTTTACCTAAATAATTGTAATTGTTTCCATTTTTTTCAACAAATTATTCCAAATAGTGATAATCGATCATAACCTGATATATCCCTGAGAAGGGTATAACATAAGGTAGTTTTTAAGCATATTTGAGATTTTTTTTATTGGGTGATTTCCGATAAAATGGCGTTTTAAGTTGAGCCTTAGTTCCACTGTATAGCATAAAATCATTTTCATTGGCGTGCGGTGTTTTTTTGTGGTTTTCAAAGAAGTTGTTGTTATTTTTTTTAGCTGATATACATATTAAATATTATAAAAAAAAATAGTTGCAAAAAATAAAATCAGTGACAGGGACAAAAATATTTTTTATTTGCCGAAATTACCTTAATAAATGGAAATACTAGAAAAGGCCTATATCTCGAAATCGGTACGACTTTGTATATAGACATATTTGGTCCAAATGACTCCAAATGACCTCCTCTTTCACCCCTTTAAAACTTTCTATCGATGTACCAAACACCCGGTATATATAGAGAGAGAGAGAGAAGAGAAACAGAAATTTCAATTTCTGTGCGGTTCTTGGTCGTAAAAGGTTATACAAACGAAATAACTCACAGTAAGGATTACTCCTTCACCATATATATATAAAAATATATATATATATATATATATATATATATAGCCTGTATTTTTCGCATGCATGGCCCTTAATTTTAGACTGAAATTTGAAGAAATCGGATAAGTAGTTTTTTAGCTATGCTGCGAACAGACAGACTGACAAACAGACATACCTACAGACAGACGGAATTGAGAAAACATGTTTTCCGGCATCTAGGAACCCTTAATCACAATACACAAAAAAACAAGTTTTCTTTGCACAAGGGTGGTCCTCGTTTAAATAAATGACACTGTATAAGTGGTTAGATTTTTAGGTCAAGCGGGGCTCATAATTTTTGGTGATTGATAAAAAAATCTCATTTTCATTAAGTGGCTGTATAAACAGAACATATCCTGATTGCTCCACTGATTCGAACCGCCTTCCGACTTTATTAAGGCGCTTGCCATTTTGTGTACTTTTATTTTTGCCGACCAAAAAATTTTAACCAAACACATATTTAGCGAATTTTCTTATTTAGTCCCTCGGCATTTAATATATAAAATAATATTAAGTGGCTATCTTAATAATATTGCGTAATATAATAAAAAAAAACTATTTTCTTTCTCCCTGTATATTTGTAAATAGCCCATCGAGATTTAATAGCTCGATAAAAAAATCACACAACATTTTGGTATTCACTGTGTTTTCTGATTTGATTCATAATGTTGGTGACCTTTGGACCCGCACGATAAGACCGCATTCGACTATATCCACATTTTTTCCTGTCACGCCGCAACATTTAATAGTATGCCCAAAGAGAGAATGGTTTTTGAATTTGGATCGATCATTAAAATAGGCTACCGTAAAGTTACCTAACTTTGAATCCGAATATAACATTGACCACAAATTCAAAAAATGTTTTTAACCGAATTTATGAAGCAGCAAAAGTAGATACCGTTGCGATTTTGGTCCTGATAAGTAGGGCAGTGCATCATAGATGGCCTTTAATGCGTTTTCAAACGTGCGCGAAAAAATAGTCCCGATAGAAACTTTGTCCGCCATCCCGAAAAAGTGCCGCGAAAATATTACCGGTAAACTTCTCATTGCTGAGCAAAAACTAATTCGTTTTAATCATTAGTATTACGCAGGTAAGTGATTTAAACTATTAGGAAGTGATTGTGATAACGTGAACTGAACTGGTCACACATTTTTTTATATTTAAAAAAAAATGTAAACATAACCTAAAATTGCAACTTTTGTCAATAACTTTGACCGCCGCGCCGGCCAAAGTTAATGGCACGGTCAAAGTTGAGTTTTATTTTAATAAAAACTTATTATTTTTTTCTCAGAAATGCCGAAAAGAAAGTACAGCCAGTACGACATAGGGGAAAATCGAGTTAACCTTAAAAGGGCATTAAACATGATAAGGTCGGGACAAATATCAAAAAACCAGGCAGCGAAAACATTTAACATACCAAAGGGTACATTAATTAATAAGTGTAAAAAAGTACACTTGGGTAAGGTCGGTCGCCCCTTCGTGCTAACACCCACTGAAGAAGAAGCTATAGTTGCACATGCTATAAAAGTTAGCGAGTGGGGGTTCCCTTTTAGCCGTAAAGACTTGCAACATTTAGTAAGCGACCTGTTAGATAAAAAGGGAGTGACCGCTTCACAATTTAAAGAAGGAAATATGCCAACTCTAAGGTGGACGACAAAGTTTATAAATCGGCATCAGGCACTTAGCCATAGAACGAGTCAAAACCTCAAGGTTTCAAAAGGAGAAATATCGCCAGATACAATAATGCAATATTTTAATGCATTGAAAGATACATTACAGAATGATGGAGACTTTATTGACCCCGGCCGAATTTATAACTACGACGAAACCAACCTAGCCGACGATCCGGGAAGGAAAAAGTACATATTTAAAAAAGGTACGAAATACCCAGATAGGATTCGCGATTCCACAAAAGCCAGTGTGTCCGTTATGTTTTGCGGATCCGCGAGTGGTGTAATGTTGCCGCCATACGTGGTGTACAAATCTGAACACATTTGGTCCACATGGACAGAGGGAGGACCCCCCCACACACGATACAATCGGAGTAAAAGCGGATGGTTCGACTCTGTTATTTTCACCGACTGGTTCTGCAACCAATTTGTACCATTCGTTAAAAAACAACATAAGGATGGAAAAATCGTAGTACTTGGAGATAATCTAGCGAGTCATTTTTCATCGGAAGTTTTAAAAACTGCACATGAAAATAATATTATTTTCGCATGTTTTCCTAAAAATTCGACCCATTTGTGCCAGCCACTGGATGTCGCCTTCTATGCGCCATTAAAAAGGAAGTGGCGGGACATATTAGATTCCTGGAAAAGTAACCAACAAAGAAAATCCCAGGTAATTCAAAAGGACCAGTTTCCGCGCCTATTAAACAATCTTTGTAAGAGCATTTCTCCAAACAATCATTCTACTAATTTGATTTCTGGCTTTAAAAAATGTGGAATCGTTCCGTTTAATCCACAGGAAGTGATAAATAGGCTTCCTCGAACTAGCACTGAAGGGACGACAGAAGATCGCTCAGTTGAGTTAGTTTCTGAAGTCGTAGTAGGAATGCTAAAAACTATGAGATATGGGGATCAAGAAGCACCTAAGAAGACAAGAAAATCGAAAATCAACGTCCAACCAGGTCAGGGAATCCGATTAGAAGATCTCACTTCGAATGACAATGACGTCAACCCAACTCCAGGTCCATCGAATCAGAAGACAGCTATTAAAAAGATATTCGAGAAAAAGACGCAAAGAATGAGACTAGCCAGCGAAAGTTCTGACAGTATTGATGAAGGCAATATAATATACGCGGACACTTTAAATGATAGCTGTTTTGAGACATGGGCAGCTAATGAAAAAAAGGCTTTAAGTAAAACTACTGAAGTCCAACTCGACGATGAAGATTCAGCAGAGAAAAATACGAACCTAGCAGAAAGACCTTAATGAACAAAAAAGAAGAGTGTGCTACAGATGACTATGTAGTAGTGTCCCTAAAAACCCTAAATAACCAACCAAAATATTATGTTGGTCAAATAATGACTTCCGAGGAGCAAGTATTTCAAATAAAATTCATGCGGAATAAGAATTCCAAATTTATTTGGCCCATAGCAGATGATATATCACTAGTTTCTAAAAAGGACATAATTTTGAAACTAAACAAACCTAGTGATTTCAAACGCGGGTTGGTATTTCCAGAAGTTGACAATTTGCAACTAAAAATAGAATAATATTTTCTTGTTCCGAAATGTTAAACATATTTATTTCGTTCTTAAGTTTAATTTTGTTTGTTTTTTGTTTTATGTAGGTATTTAGGTACCTACTTATGTTTGATTTATATGTTAGTTTGTTTTTACTAAATCGAGACTGTTTTAGTACCTGCATTTATTATATTTATAAGAATAAATACTTTATTTTTGATTTTTTGTGTTTTATTCTTGAAAAAAATGAACCAAATCTTCTCTAATATTTTTTAAAAACGAATCTGATGGTCAATGATATTGAACAGGGTCCCTAAATTTAAGATATCATACATTTTAAGGGGTCAGTCAAAGTTAGGTTCATCGTCCCTAACTTTGACCACCAAGGTTTTTTTTTTAAAAATGCCTTATGTGGCTTGCTAACAAAAAATTTGATGGTGCAATTTAAAGGGTTACTTGAAGCCCCAAGGTGGTCCACTAAATGAACAAATTAGCTAAACGCCAAGCAAAGATATTCACAATTGAACTTCAATTTCGGTCAAAGTTAGGTAACTTTACGGTAACAATGCTTTTTCACTGGAGATAGTTTTAATGTTCTTTTCTTCACACCATTTCTAGTACCTACATATTCATATTTTGCCCGTGATTTTTCGGACAGAAAACTGGAAATTACGCCGATGGCCACTTCTTGTTGAAAATGTATGAAACGAACTTTGTGACAAATTACAAATTGTTTGACAGCATTATTTTCTAATGTTTTCTAACAAAAACTTAGTTACTTAGTTGCTATGGTATACTAAGTACGGGTAACAGAGTTAATTTGTTTTTAAATATTTGATAGGAAATCTTTTCACGAGAATGTAAATTATATTATAACTTGTATAAAATTTTAAACGATCGTAGAGTAAATTTTGTACGATACATGTGTGATACATCGTCATTAAAATATGCGTGTGGAAGTTGCGTAACCACACTTGTATCGTAAATATCTATTGTCTCACTCACAAAAGCACTACTTTTGCTTCCTGTAAGATTTTTAATAGTTATCGATTTTTGGTTGCCTATTGGCTATTATGGGATGCGTTTTTGGCGGAATAATTTTTGGTCATTCCACACTTTTTTTGAAATTTTTGGTGATAGATGGTGAGTTTTACATTAAATTTATGGAAGAAAAGTCATAATTATTCAAAATAATTAAGAGAATTCTGACAAAATATATTACCCAGTCATTTTCATAGGGTAGGAAATGCTTTTTTGCCTATATTGTATGCACCTGAATGTGTTTTTTTTTGTGAATAAGTAATTAAGAATTAGTTTGACACCTACTTCATAAAGTCAAATTTTTAATATGAAATAAAATATTATTTTTTACTTTTTACTGCTTTTTTAAGTCGGTTTTACATTTTATTTATAAAAAGTTTTATTGCATCTATTTAAAATAAAAGTATTCAAAATCACGCAAAACAGGCCTGTTTAAACTACATGAAACCTGTAGTTACTTATAAACCCACTTTTAGAGTCCATTAAAGTTAAGTTTCTTTTGGAGTTGGGTGCATTAAGACACCACATTACGCGAAGTATATTTTCCAGTAATGGCATGCCATTAGCTGTTTAAAATGTGTCCTTCGGGAATATATGGAAGTTCTTGCAGTGAAACTCAATTGTTCCCGATGATAGAAATTTTAAATAATCTGAGAGAATAAAAAGCAGTTTTTCAGATAGTAGTTATATTTCATACCGCACAAAGGTCGCTGGCAATATAAAAACGCTACGAGTTAGGTCAGGAAATGTCATTTTTTATCCTATTTATCTCGAGAAATAATAATTTTTCGAGACAACGATTTATGAATGGCGCTTACTTATTTTCAGCCCAAACCTCGTCTGTCCAAATTGGGTGAACACCCACGTTTCAAGTGTGTAGTGGCGTCACGACTTTTATACAAATATTGTTACGGCAAGAATTCCATAGAGAATATATTAGAATATATTATGTCGAGATGCCTGTAAAGGATTTTGATAAAGATTTACCCCAAGTGGTGAGGTAATAAGTAGTTTCTCAATTTTATCAGTAACTACATTAATTTTTTTGTTTATTTTGCATAAATATAGCTAAATCAGTTTGTAAATAATTATATAGTAGGATAATAGTATGAAAATATAGGAATAGTGAAGCGTGACCCAATTTAGTTTAGTACATAGTCATTTAGTAATATATATATATATATATATATATATATATATATATATATATATATATATATATATATATATATATATATATATATATATATCGTAGGCATAATGCAAACTCAGGCTTTTTATAATCTGCCTAGGCATTTTAGGCAAATTGATAAAATACCGGCAAAACAAGAACACAAGTATGTATATCACGTTATGACTGATTATTTTTAGGCAATTTACAATTTACCAAAAGCGGTGTCGTCAAAACGTGAAAATAAAACCAAAAATACTACTAAGTAAAGGCCGTTGCTCCTTCCGAATCGTCAGAAAGTCGGTTTACGTTAAATAAGAAAAACGTGTGATTGACTGCTTTTTTGACAAACTTGTATTAATCTAACGGGGGGATTCACTTAACAGTATTATAGATCTTGTTAAAAAAATCCTTGTTCTAATATAGACTCAGAATTCAGTTGGCGCGCTATGGCGCGCTTTCTTTACAACAAACCTAACCAATCCTAACCTAACCTAACTTTAAGAGAATAAGTAAATTTCTTTATTATTAATTTATAATCAATAAATTTTAATTAATTATAAATTGAAAAAAAAAACTAAAAAAATGTTCGCTTTTGTCGGGATTCGAACCCACAACCTATAAGACGCTGGCCGAGAACCCTACCAAGCTTCTCGACAAAAAACTTATAAATAGCTTATATTAGCGTGAACGTTAATGACGTCCATGTGGTTTCGCATGAACCAACATTTAGAAAGCTTGTTCTCGTTGGCGTGGAAGGAGACATAGCGTTAAGTTAAATAATACAGTTACAGTAAATGTATTAAATATTTTTACTAAAGAAACATAAATAAACCTATTTAATTTAGTACTTCTAGTATCTTCCTATCACAAGTATGAAACTACAAATAAAAAACAAATCCTTTGAAAATAATAAAATATACTTATATATTGTTTATATTCGATAAACAAATACTACTGCATGTCGAACTTCCATGATATTTGGAAATTATTCCAAAAAAAATAGTTTATACCTATTTAATATTTAGGTAAGAATGTACCTATTACTAATATGAAATTATAAATAAAAATGGAAAACAAATCCTATGAAAATCACAAAATATGGTTATATATTGTTTATGATCACACATTAATTTATTATTGTATATCAAACTTACATGACGATGGAAAAAGGTCGACTCATTTTTAGATTCATGTTTTGATGCTAACGCTCTATATAAATTGTAAAATGCCTAAAAGTAATTAGTCATAACGTGATATACATTCTTCTGTTCTTGTTTTGCCGGCATTTTGTCAATTTGCCTGATTTCGTGCAGTGATAACGAAAAATGTATTGTATGCTCGTGTTTTACCGGCTTTTTGTAAAATGCCTAGGTAGATTATGAAAAGCCTAAATTTGCATTATGCCTACGACATATATACTATATTTTCAAACATTTTTATTGGTAGCCATTTTGTTCCATCGTATTGGATTCCTACCATTTTCTACTTATACCACAATTGATTTTTGGGAATAATTTAAAATAAATTCGATAAGCAGTTTTTACATTGAGACATATCGCCATTTTGTTACTTCATGTTAAATTCGTACCAGTTTTTCCTCATATCACATTTGATTTTTTTGGAATTTGAAAACAATTGAATAATATTTTTTTTATCTCTATATCCCACTTGCACAAAATTAGAAATAATTAATCTAATGTGTAGTTTTTTTTCAAGCCGATTTTTAAATATTTTGTTAGGTTGCCATTTTGTTTTTCCATCTTATATGCATACCGAAATGTTACCAGTTTATTCCTATATAACACTTTTTATGCAAAATTTGAGGAAATTGGATAATCAGCTTTTTTAGTAATAATTTTTTTAACATTTTACTAGGCCGCCATCTTGTTCTGACATTGTATTTTTACCAAAATATTACCAGGTCATACCCATATGACCCCTAATTTTTGACTAAAACTTGAAGTCACTCTGATAAGTAGTTTTTAAGCTCTACTGCGAACTGACAGTCAGACAGACTAACCGACGAAATTGATAAAAATATTTTTTGAATATTTATCTAGAGACGTTCAAACCTGAAAATATGTAAAACCTGAAAGGGCGATTTTTTCACTATTACAAATATTTTATTTGGCCGCCATTTTGGAGTTAGTTCTACAGTTGTACTACTTCATCTTTATGCGACAATCAGTTACAGCATACAATATGAAACCAGTTCATTAAGTTGTTTTCAGGTTGAATTTTTAAATATTTTATTAAATCGCCATTTTGTTCTGCTATCTTGGATTCTTACCAAAATTTCGCCAAATGACTTCTACATAATACTCGATTTTTGTGCAAAATTCAAGATAAATTGGATAAGTAGTTTTTAATAATATTTTTTTTAACATTTTACTAGCCATTTTGTTTTGCCACATTGGATTTTTACCAAAATGTTTCCAGGTCATCCCCACATGACCCTTAATTTTTGGCCAAAATTTGAACTTAATCGGATAAGTAGTTTTTTAGCTATGCCGCAAACCGACAGACAGATCGACGGGATTGAGAAAACATGTCTTCTGGTATCTAGGGACCCTGAAATCTAAAGATCTGAAAAAATCTCGGAGGGTGATTTTCTCACGATTACAATATTTCCCTTTTACGAGGGAAGTAAAAATTATTCGGCCGTCATTTTGTTTCGCCATCTAAAATTCATACCACAACTTTTAATGCTTGCACAAAATTTGAAATTAATCTAATAAACAGTTCTTTTCCGGCCGATTTTTTAAATATTTTATTAGGCCGCTATTTTGTTTTATATTCATACCAAAATGTTACCAGCTCACTCCTATGTAACCCTTGATTTTTGTGCAAAATTTGAGGAAATTGGATAATTAGTTTTTTAGTATTATTTTTTAACTTTTCACTAGGCCGCCATCTTGTTGAGATTACCAGGTCATTCACATGTGAGCCTTAATTTTTGACTAAAATTTAAAGTCAATCTGATGAGTAGTTTTAAAACTGACCGACGAAATTAATAAAACGTATTTCTTGGCATCTAGGGATGCTAAAACCTGGAAATATGTAAAATCTGATAAGAGGGTGGTTTTTCCACGATTTTGTTTTGTTCCGCTATCTTGAATTAGTACCACAGTTTGGCTAGTTCATCTCTATACCACAATTAGTTATGGGCACACAATTTGAAACCAGTCTATTAAGGAGTTTTTTCAAGTAAAATTTTTCAATACTTTATTAAGCTGCCATTTTGTTCCGCCATCTTGGATTCGTACTTTTACCAGTTGTTTCCTATATAATACCTGATTTTTATACAAAATTTGAGATCAATTTGATAAGAGTTTTTTAGTAATAATTTTTTTAACATTTCACTAGGCCGCCATTTTGTTTTGTCATATTGGATATTTACCAAAATGTTACCAATTCGTCCCTATATCACGCAATAAAGTTATTCAAGTAAGTAGTTTTTCAGCTATTCCGCGAACAGACAGACCAACAGACAGACCGACGGAATTTAAAAAAAACATTTTTCGGCATCTGAAAAAATCCTGGGGAGTGATTTTTTCACGATTACAATACTTCCCTTTTACAAGGGAACTAAAAATCTTAATATATAGGATACAACAAAATAAAGATGAGTAGAGCAAACCCCGCTCACTGTTGAGCTCTCGTAAAGTTAAGAAACAAAGAAATGTTAAATGATAATAATCATTGTTCAGATATTGTGAAGTAAAGCTCCTTGAAGAAAATTCATTCAATCGCGAAGGCGAAAGGTCGGATAGTGATGCCGATTTGCTACGATCTCCTACCAAGAATCATCGGAACATATTCCGAAATTATACCACAAAACTAACCAATTAATGAAGAAAACTCTAAAACAGGGGTATATTAAAAAGATATAAACCATATAAAATGCTTTTATTTGGACTGTGCCCACAACAACACTCTTTTCACAAATTAAACCAAACGAATTTGAAAAAAATAATGGTTAGAGACTCTAAAGATTCCAAATCTTTCAAAAACTGGTGCCTGGGAATCCAGAGCCTTGATGGAACTACTAGTGGTTTATTGAAGGGTTTTGTCTTTTTTACATAGACTATAAAAAATGTAAATTAATAAACTTTGGAATTTCAAATGGAATGAGTATACATATTTGTGTTTTGCTAGATGAACTCTAAAACTTACTCCTATTTTCACCGTACAATTTACAATTGAGTTCTCTCGGCATAAGATATTAGGAATAAAAAAATAATATTTTTTTAATTGCCTAGGGTAATTATGCCTTATGCATTGTTAATAACACCAATTAAACATATTATGTGGTAAATTAAATTGGCTATTTTTTATACTCTTTTTAATACTGTTCAATCCTAACTCAATCTTAAAATATATATAAATAATTATTTGAACCCATACATATAGCGTGTAACAAAAGTAAGGAACCGGCGAAATATCTCAGGTACAGCTTACCTGAATTTAATGAAAATACGTACATTTAGGTATAACATTATGCCGGATCCAATGGCGACGTATTGTTACCAAGTTTACCGTTTTTCTGTTATAAAAGAAATTTTTTTTAATGCAACACCCTATATTAAATTACTTTTTTAAAATTTGCGTGAATTTTTCAATGCTTTTTATTTAGAGCACTTTTTATGAAAGTCAACAGTTTTTGCTAAAATAGATGTCTAACGTCCCTAATTTAATGTATTTCCTTTTAAAATACGTATACACAAAAGGTTACCTGATATGTTTGACAATGTCAGTTTTCTGGAGCGTTGAAATTTTAATTATGGGTTATATGCGAAAACTGCAAGATGCTTGTAACATTTTTAATTGCAAATACACCCAACAACTAAATACACACCAATACCATAAGTAAAATTGACAAAAAATTTCGCAAAACTGGAATGGTAAAAGATGCTGCACCCTCTAGCAGACTGGAAAGCACAATAATTCCTCATATTGCTACCAAAACACTAGTAAGAGAAAACATCGTTTCAACTTTAAAAGTAGGTTGTAAAAAACATCGGAAACAATACAAAACAAAAAGAAATACCTAATACAACAAACAATAAATGAATGAAACTTAATAAGGTGTTTTAAAAAATCATTGTCTAACTATTCTCGAACATTCCGAGCAAAATGCGGTGGAGCACCATCCAGCTGAAACCATATTTCATCATTTAGTGCACCATTAAATAAAAAAATCCAGTTTAAATACAGCAGGTAGAGTAAGGAACTTACAGTTCTTCGGAAATAGTTCTGCAATAGCTGGGACAATTTCAATCCTTAAAATATTTAAATATCTTTCTCCAGTCTTCCATGAAAAAGGAACCGATTATTTTTGCACCGTTTATACCACACCAAACATTTATCTTTTGGGATTTTCATGTATCCAATGTGAATAATTATGCCTGTTAACTGTTCCATTCGAAAAAAGGTGACTTCGTCAGCAAAAATAATTTGATTGACAAAATTTAGATTGGTTTTGAAACGTTCTATCATGTTTTCCTAAAATTCCAAGCGTCTATCGTGATCATCCTTAGAGAGTTCTTGCACCAAAATTATTTTGTATGGATGAAACTTTTTCATTTTTAGAAATCGGTCTACGGACATGTATAAGACGTCATTTTCTCTTCCTAACGTTCTAGTAGAAAGGTGCGACACATTTAATGTGTCTTCCATGAAGAACGGACCGAATATTTTTGCACCCTTTATACAACAACAAGCATTACATTTCATGTATCCAATGTGAATAATTATGCCTGTTAACTGTTCCATTCGAAAAAAGGTGACTTCGTCAGAAAAAATAATTTGATTGACAAAATTTAGATTGGTATTGAAACGTTCCATCATGTTTTCCCAAAATTCCAAGCGCCTATCGTGATCATCCTTAGAGAGTTCTTGCACCAAAATTATTTTGTATGGATGAAACTTTTCAATTTTTAGAAATCGGTCTACGGACATGTATAAGACGTCATTTTCTCTTCCTAACGTTCTGGTAGAAAGGTGCGGCACATTTAATGTATCTTCCATGAAGAGGGACCGAATATTTTGACACCCTTTATACCACAACAAACATTTATCTTTTGGGGAAATTGGATATGATTTTCACGTATCCAATGTGGATAATTATGCCTGTTAACTGTTCCATTCGAAAAAAGGGGACTTCGTCAGGAAAAATAATTTTATTGACAAAATTTAGATTAATATTGAAACGTTCCATCATGATTTCCCAAAATTCTAAGCGCCTATCTCTCTCCTTAGAGAGTTCTTGTACCAAAATTATTTTGTATGGATGAAACTTTTCGATTTTTAGAGTCGGTCTACGGACATGTTTGAGACGTCATTTTCTCTTCCTAACGTTCTGGTAGAAAGGGGCGGATTTTCTTCTAAACTCATTAAAACATTCAGAGCCTTATCACCACCTGTTGCGCTTTTAGATCTGCTAGAACGAATCATTTACCTTTCGAGTTACACGAAATTTTTTGTTAATTTTACTTACGGTAGATTTAGTTATTGGATGTCTATTAGGATATTTGTTACTAAAAATGTTACAAACTTCTTGCAAGTTTTACATTCTATTCTCATGATCTAATATAATTAAAATTACAATTCTTTGGGTTTCAATTAAACGATCACTTTTGATAATTCAATAAATCTGACTACTTTTGGGTGCAGGTATTTTAATAAAAGGTGATACATTCAGTTATGGATATTAGACCCTTATTTTCGCGAAAGTTGACTTTTATTAGACGCTGCATACCTACCTTCAACAAGTCCTTTGAAGTAAATTATGTTTTCAATGTAATTTTGGTAATATGGACCCCTAACATTAGTACTATTCTCCAAGTGAATTCTTACTAGAGAGGCTTATAGTTCTTATTTTAATAGTCTTTGATGTTTACAAAATATTAAAATTTACAGAGTTTTATTCTGACAAATTTCAAATTAGAAAGAAATGAACAATGATCAATTTAACAGTTTTCAATTTTACGACTGTATAAAGTATTTTACTTGAAAAAATGTCATAAACTTTTTTTCGCTTATCAACAGCTTTATTATCCATATCACAGTTTTCACGAAATATTTCTATACATCCAAAATAAAGGACGTAGCGAGATTTTGAAACCAGTGCTAATTAATATAATTTATACATATTAATATGTTGAATGACAAGGGTGCAAGGAACCAGACTCGCTAGTTCCATGTCAGATGGCAGCAAATTAGGTGGCTTTGGTTTCCGATAGTGGCGATATTACTTGAATTAAGACCTAAAATTTCGACATTTAAGTCTAGCATATATTAGTTAATCTGTTATTATTTATATGATTATTAATATTTTATCAATATTTTATTAATGTTACATGTTTATATTATTATGAATATTAACTTATTATTTGTTCATGAGTTTGCTATTAAATTGTTTACTATAAAAAGACCTATTAAAAAATTTAAGGTAAGGCATAAAAACTAAAAATTCAACATTAATAGAAGAAAGTATACGGGGTCGCCGGTATGTGTGAGCACTATCGAATATTTCTAAAAATGAGAGAGCTATCAAAAAACGTTAAATACAGAAGTTTTAGATATTTCAAAAATCTATTAGGGTAAAAAATGCTAATTATACACTATTAGTCATAAATTCACGGCAAAACAAAGTTGCATTTTGTAATGAAATGTCATGTGTATTATTGACTAAACCTATATTTAAGATCAAATTATTTTATATCGGCCCTCTTGTCGATATGGCACCACACAAATACTTTAACATTGTATTTATAGTTATTTATGGCAATTGCTCGAACCTGAAAATAAATGAGAGTGTGTAGCTTCTAAATGGTTAACCAAAACTTGTATAATATCATACTGAAAATCAAACATGTATGCTTTGATAAATTTCAGGAAGGGACCAAGCACCTAACCTTATCGCTTAACCAACCATACCCCCACCCCACCGAACTATGACATGATCTCGCACATCTCGGCACTGGCCGGGCCCCTTACGTTGAACGTGAGCGCCCTCACGCCGGATGTCAACGCAACCACCGCCAACTACAACTATCTTTACTCCAGTGTGATATCGGAGGGGTTAAATAATGGGAGTACTGGAGGGATTGGAACGTCGTTTGGAAACAATGGGAGCTTCAATGGGTCCCTCGACTACAGTCCGGTTTTTCCAAGTTACATTAGGACAACATCAATGGTAAGAATAAAAACTTTGCGTTTTTATGTATTGACTGTTATAAATTTAAACTCATAGAGATCATTACAGTGAGTCACGCGGTCGTCTGTGAGTAGAGGTCGGAGTCTGTTAGCTCATTCAATGTTTTGATCTTGTGCAGAATCCCAAAAACCATGAACCCTTAACTCCAGCCGTGAATACGTTCGTAATATGTAACTGAATTTATCAAATTGTTTCAGGTGTTTTGCATAATAATAATGTGCCTCGGGGTAATCGGAAATGTGATGGTGCCAATAGTGATATTCAAAACGAAAGACATGCGCAACAGCACAAACATATTTCTAGTGAACCTTAGCGTAGCGGACTTGATGGTGCTGTTAGTGTGCACACCAACGGTGTTGGTGGAGGTCAATTCTCGACCTGAGACGTGGGTACTTGGAAGGGAAATGTGTAAGTAACTTAGAACATTTAACATTATTTAAGACATTTAATATATTGAAATGTATATTTGATTATTCAAGGAACAATAAAAGTGAAAATTTCGCACTCCATCATACAGGATGAATTTGAATTTTAGTTTTAATACTTGAAAAGGCTATTATACACATTCTAAACATGAACAATTTAATTGTGAATTACAAGCTAAAAACGATGCAAAATGTCCATGTTTTTAAAAACATTTTTCTGAATTACTTCAAATTAGTGCAAGATACCAAAACAGGGATATAAAATTCGTAAAATAAAGAAAGTCCGGTAGCAGTACCAAACAAGGTCAGTGTCGTCAGCAGGAAACTTTTTGGGGCGTTCAAAGGGGGTATGGTCCCAAAAAAGATAAAATTAGAGTTTACCGTATGCCAAATTTGAACTAAATATCTCTAGAAATATACGGGGTATATTAAAAAAAATAGAAATTATTCAAAATTTTAACACCCTCTATCTTGGAAACGAAACGTTGTCGGACCCATGTTCATAGCATTTTTTTGAAAATATTTCCACATGTAGGGTATCCCCTCCAAACATCGGAACGGAATTTCTGGACACGTTGTAGAACAAAGGTTTCACAACGGTAGAAGAGGATAAATAAGAAACCTTTTATATTTATAGATGGGACAATTTTGTTCCTATTTCCGCCGTCTTTTAAAAAATTTTCCCAGTAGTATCCTATCTTTGTGTATGTATCTTACTATACAATGTTCCTATATACGTAGTAATTAGGGTTAGTAGTAATTTAGTAGTAATTTCTAATTGATGCGATTAATTTTAAAAAAAGAGGATTCTCTATTTCTTCCACGTTTATATTAGCTTCTCTTCTCTGTGTAATTGTTTGTTTGCAAACAATTTTTCACTTTCTTCTACGCAATCGATTACCTTTAAATTTTGCATGCGTTCACAGATCGACAATACAATTTGAAACATTCGTATATAAAAATTAATGATGATTGCTCCAATATGGCGGACAAGTATTGTTATTTGAGATTGGCCGAATTTACAAATGTGTGGTTGACCCCCGTCAATGACTCAACTTTTGTTTTTACGACTTTTCTCCAAGTTTCTTACATTTTCCAACTTGGATATACTGCTACTTAATGACTTCTAATAAGACAGAAATACGTGTCTAGTGGTTACCATACTTAATTTGTTTTTTTGAGGAACGTCCACGATATATTCTTTCTTCTTAAGGATTCATCTGCACAATCATCTCTCTTTTTACATACATGCCCATTAATAATACAATTTTGATACCATACTTTTTACGTTTAACTTTAAGAATTATTTTTGATAATTAACTTGATCTATATGTTATTTATAAAAGGTCATAGTTTCAACAAGTAATATGTCAGGTTGTCCCTGTGGACTCTGTGTGCGTGACGCGTCTACCTACAAATGTCAAAAAAACTGAACCGTATATAACAATTTTAAGTAGTTCAGAAGTTACAGAAAGTTGAGAGCGGTTACAATATTTTTTCAAAATAAATTACTCCGCTAAAAGTTACATCGAATTTTGAAAACCGTGTTTAAAAAATTTAAATAGTTTAAAAGAAAAAAAAAACCGTTTTTATTGTGCAAACTTCAACTCGTAATTGCAACTCCTGCATATATTCCAAGACCCTTTCTAAACCGTCCATTTTGTGTATGTTTTTGAGTACTTTCTGGTACCCTAACCAGTTTTTCGACCGAACGCCTACTTTTTTGTTTGAAAAAAACCAGTTTTTCTCAATTAACACGTAAATACACAAACATAAATCGAAGCGATAAAAATATCAGAGAATTATTTGCTTTAAACGAACCCAAATCAGCCGTGACATCACATCACAACTGACATGTCAAATATCTTCGTAAATTTTATTATAATTCTAGGCCAAGGCAACCCGTCATTTCGCGTCTTATATGGATCGGTACCTGTGGATTTTTGACCGATAGGTGCACTTTTTTCTTTCACCCACTTGCGGACTAGTTAGAGAAAAATGTTATTAGAGCTTTTTTGTAGCCAAATAAATGTTCCATCCGCGGGTCTCGAAATAATTTCTATTACTATTCGCAGTAAGCGGGAAAAGGAGGTTAAAGTTGGAATTTAAATTATCAGCTTTAAAAAATTGCAGTAATTTAACCGTTGAAGTTATAAATTTGAAATTTGGTCACGGTCTACCTACAAATATCTTGTTTCGTAAAAAAATACTCTACGGACTTGGATATATGAGTTTCTTTGCAATACAGGATAATGTTAAAAAATGTACCCATTCTTGGAAACTGTGGTGCAAACGTCACCTCGTTAATGCACCCCCCCCCCCCCCCAGTATATAATCCAGAGCCCTTTCTAAATAGTTCATTTTATGTAGTTTTTTAAGCACTTTCCGGTGCTGAAATTAGTTTTCAGGCCCGATACCTACTTTTTTTTTATAAAAAAGAAAAAGTTATTTAAAAAAGTAATTTTTTTATGACTTTTTCGAAAGTTCCCCCAAACCCAACCAAAAACAATAGGGTCCTGTAAGTCCGGAACTACCATCGTTCCAGAAAGTTTCGTCAGAAAAAATTAAAATTGCGGCCTCAACCGTGTTACATCGAAGTTGACATTTTTGGTCAAATTTGCGGTACCATATCTTCGGTGTCAAAGGTGGTACAGAAAAATGTTTCAAACAAATCTCGAGATTTACGTGTTCTCTAAAAATGCATATCAAATTCAATGTCCTATCTTAAATAGTTTCCGAGATATGCCCGCCGAGAAAGCGCTCCCTCACCTTTAAGTTTCACTTCTATTTTTTTAAAGAAAATATAGATAACTAAGATAAAATCATATCCCCACTCTTAAACCCACTGAAAAGAAAATTTAACCTACTATCATTGATCTCCTAAAATTGTTCATTGAAATGCTTAAACGATCCTGTAAAATAATTTAAAATATGATTTATACCTTATTCATTAAATAACTAATATCCAATTAAATACAACATGTTTTATATGTATAATTTAAAATTTGTTTTAAGAGTTTGGCAAAAAAAATATACAAACGTACGTTCCACAAATTTTACATCACCCGGTGTAATATTCAGAAAGTAAATGAATAAATAACGTATTGTTAATAAAATTATCAAATAGGAACACAAACATTTCTAGCGAGAATTAATGTCACCCAATAAGGAAAGTGGTTTTCTTCTTTTAATCAACTCTGCTGTTGTAAATAAAATAGGACTCATTTTCAAAGGTTCTCAGTAAACTCGACGACGCGACGGTATTTTAAATGCTAGAATATTGTAACCAGAAAGTAATTTAGGATAGCTATTTTAACCTTTTACGAAAAGCCACAACGTCTATTTAAATGTCAGCAGCGGCTAGAAAAGCAAAGAGGGTAAGTATTTGTATCTCTAAATAGACGGATTTCTAACAAACAACATCAAAAGTTGTGACTTTTATAGAAAATAAATAAAGTAAATTGTCACTTTTAGTATACTGTATAGCATCCCGTTTGTTATATTATTAAAATAGGCAGAGTTTTACAATAATGCAAATTTGGAATATTTGAAACGCAAAAAAAACATGCATATCTGTATGGACGTACCTGTCTATGTGTGTGTAAAATTTTGGATAACCTGAGAATGGAATAACCGAGTTATTTTAAATGTACCGCAAAAACATCATGAATGTAACATTATATATTTAAAAAAAAAACTTGATATTTATCTCCATGACTTGAATTGTAAGAATTATTAAAGTATGAGAGTTGATATTTTGTTTTTGAATACATTTAAAAGAAAATCAAATTTCGGAACTTGATCTAGTTCTGGAACTATTTAGGTCATCATTTCATTTAATTAAAAACAAGAGATGAAAACATACCAACATTTTAAAACGCCTGTTCTGAAACAAAATAAAGATCTACAACGCAACAAATTGTAAAAACTTGGCGTAGATCCTTAATATTATTCAAGTCAATGGTATGTATTTTTTCAAGCCGGACATAATTTAATATATAGAGAACTAAAATTAAAGAGGTATTCTTTAATTTTGATGTACCTAAATCTTTATCATTTATTTAATGTTACCTTGTATTGCCGCTTAATTTCTCTTTTCTGTAAATTTTTCCGGTGGCCTAGTCCAAATCTTGTACCTTTTAGCCAATTTCACATAAACAATTAACTTCAAATTTCATATGCAAAATAGTTTACGCAATTATACTACTCACAGTACATTTTTCTATATAAAAGAACGCGATTAATAAGTGATAATCTTCCAAATGACTATCTCTTGGTAGTTTTGTTGTAATTGTCATTTTTTGACAAATTGAGTATGTCATAGTTTGCATGATATTGCAGAATAGCGGATGAAAGATTTGGTAAGATTACTTGTCGACGAGGCAATAAAAAAAGATGAAACCAAAACATACCGAGCGCTCAGACAAATACATATGAAAGCAATACCGAGTTTTTCCTTGCCCGGAGTTGCAAATTTGAGAGTACGTATACCAGAAGAGGATTTGCTCAACATTTTAAAAGACTGGCCCTATAATATGCAAGAAGTCCATGGAAGCAGTTATAATATGAGTACATTAGTCAAGCATATTTGCAACAAAACGGCCAAAATGCTTGTTATGCCTCGAGAAACATAATCGTCGCATGGATCAATTTAATGGTATTTCAGAGTGCCCGCTTTGCTAGAAACACAAAAAGAAAAGAATTGCAGGCAGTACCTGGCACACATAAGGAGAGCTCTACAGCTTTGATAAGCCAAGAAATCAAAAGAATGTCTTCTAGTTTGAATGAATATACCCCAGATGGACTCCAATGAAAAATTTCCACATAGCTGCTTCCGAACTAGCATGGAGAGAAAATGAAGCCGTTTGCTAATGCTGCAGTATTTTAAGGACATATAATACGGTGGCCTGGAATACAACCCTAGTCGAACATTTGAAACTAATCCTGACTTATGTCCGATACGCTTATTTCATAAACTAATATCTAAAAGTTGTCATAATATTAGAACAAACCGATTCTTTTTGACAGTAAATCAGATTCGGAATCTCAAAATGATCAATTTCAATAGTTTAAAAATTGTTCAGCAGGTATAAACTTTGTAAGGAAAGGGACAGAAATGGGAGCAAAAACATCGGACTAGACACTAAATAAAAAGATCACGAATCACTTCTATAGATCTTCAGCACTAATATCCAGAAGGGTTTCAAAATAATTGGACATAGTTTCATAAATAATTATATAATGCCGTATCTTCAGCTCAACGAGCAGCACCATATAAACATTTTATCGAGCATGTTAGCTGAAAACACGCAATCTACTTCTAATGTTGAGGCCTGAGAACAAACGACTCCATTTCATAATAATGATTCAACTAATAGTCCATCTGGGAATATTTACTATAGTTATTGTAATTTTGTTATTAATAATAATAATGACTGTAATCAAAATTAATAAAACATGTCATTATCTTTTATTTCGATGAATAATCTTTTGAATTCCACTCGATGTACTTTTATTTAGATGTCGACGTGGTATCACCTTCGGTGTCGTGTTGCTCATAAATTAAAGTCTTAAGTGATAACCCTGAAACATCTTTTAGTATTACATTTGACTAGTTCAGTCGCAATTTTTTAGACCACTCAGGTTACACAAAACCAGTGTTTTTTTTTCACTTTTACAGCGATAACTAATGCACTAGTGAAAAAAAAAACAGTTTTATGGCTAATTTTTTGGCGTTCACATTAAAAACTTTGATTGCTATGCGAAAAACAATAAAGTCAATTTTGACGATTCTAATTTAAAATCGAAAATGTCGAATGATTTCCGATATAGCAATAAAAATCGAAAGAAATGGTACCTAAAAACAATACTGATTTGATTAAAAATCTGTATCGAGTGAAAATTATGAATTTTTACTCAACATTTTTGCACCTAGGGTATTAAAGAGCGCAAAATATGAAATTTTAGTCAACATTTAAAAATTCAGAATAAAAGCGTCAACATTTGGGATCAATTTTCGCTTTATTTGTGAGGATTCAACTAAATTTCGCTTTAGAAGGTATTTCAAAGTATAAATTATGAATTTTTGGTTTAAAAGGGCGGCGCAAATATTGAGGACGAATTTTGTCATTTCTGCAGATTCGACTGCAAATCGGTATCTAGTAGTATTTGACATTGCAAATTATGAATTTTTAGTCAATGTTTAGAAATTTTAAATGTCAGCCCCACCTTGGATGACTATCTGATCAGAATATTTCCAGTAAAAATTATAAATTACAAAAATTAACAAGTACTTTTTTACAAAATGTAAGTAAAAGTAAGAAAGAAAATATCACCGCAGATAAATGTATGAACTGTGTATTTTTAGCAGCATAATGTCATTTTAGATATTTACAGAACCATTTTATAATACAACATACTTTTACAAAGGGATTTATAGAGCAATCTTAACCTAGGGCCTATACAATTTATAATAACGAGGATTTATATTGTTTAACAACAACTATAGGTACTGTGAGATTGATACTTTAACGCCTTTGAAACTAATTTAATCAAGAAATTAGATGTTCTAATAGTGACTAAGATTAAAGAGTTTCAGTATCAGTTCTGAGTATTAGCCTGTATTATAAAACTGATGTGTATGCCTGCCTATAATATTATGAGGCAGAGTCCGCCAGACTACAACGTTGCCACAGTTCTTTTCTTTATTCAAGAGAATTGTATTATTATTTATGATGGCTTTAATGATGTTTTTTTTTTCATCGAACCTGGGCTAACCCAGATAGAATCAGATTGCTTAATAATATTCTTTCAATCTCGTACAGCTTCTATGAATATTCAAATTCTCTAAATTCTTCTTATTCTGTAAACATATATAATAATCTCCCAACGTCTTTTGCAGAATATTCCATTAATAATCAGATGGAATAATTTACGAACATTCGACATTATTTATATCCTAGACCCCTTTATCTTTTATTCTTCAAATAAAACACAGCTACAAGAAACAACTTTTAATAAAATATACGTCATACGATTGAAAGAAATATACATACTTATATATTATATACCCTGCAAAAAGTTATTGTATTGTCAATTTAAATTTCCCGCATTTTTGGTCGGTAAAGCAGGGTTCGTTTTTATAAAAAAATAAAGCCTCCATTTTCATTTTTTGTGTTTAGTACAGTTTGCTATCGGTTTACGTTCAATGTTGTTGACGGTATTTATCGAAGCATGCATAGGAAGTTTCTGTGCTTTGCAATCCAATCCTGAACATGTGTGCCATTGTGAACACACAATGTTCTAAAAACCACAGAATACCTTCGTCTAGGATATTCTGAGCTAGAAACAGTACTTAAACAAAATCTAATCATATCCTGACCACATCCATCACGATATTTTCGAGACAGTTTAGTTAGTGAACCAGTTATATAGAATTTTATGGCTGTTTAATTCTGGAATAAAGATTGAAGTGAACCACTTAAGGTGGGTTCATGTAACAAAATGTAGTTTTATCTTTATCTTTAGTAGTAAGAACTCACTCTGTCATTGATTGTTTTTAGTCATGAGACTTCAATGAAGCAATCGGTTTGCTTATACTTCTTGGCTAAAATTCACTACATTTTGCTACATGAACAAGCCTTAGTAAGTTAGAAAATCCCAAAAAATAAATATTCGACAGCACCTTTCCATCGAACCTTAGCATATTTTACGAATATAAACATTTTTGTGGATGTCCTGAGAACAGTCTAAGATATTATTGATTATTCATAGAATGTTTGACCATAATATTCTACATAATACATATATATCTACAGAATATTCGTATAATATTCAAATATCGTAAACAGGATATTTGTGGTTTTGTTAAAAAAATCCTTGTTTTTTAATACAGACTTGGAATGTTGTCCAATCATGGTTAAACTTGCGTGCTACCGCGCACTTTCTTTACAACAGACCTAATTAATTGAAGAATGTGTCCATAACTCTAAGAGATTAGAGTAAAGTTAATAACGTTATCAACAAAAAACTAAAATCAAAGTCAAAAGACTCAAATATATTTGATTAGGCTAAGTCTAATATGTCCAAGGTGATATGTTTCGCCCAACATGCATCATCAGACCTAGAAAGAACTAATTTTAAACACAAAAATAATAAAAAGTATACAAACATTTATACCTGCATACACCAAATAAACATAAAGTAAATGTATATAAAACGAAATGTTACAGACTTACAAACATAATAGATGTTAAGTAAACAACACTAACAAGAACGAAGGGTAGAACAGTTCAGAAAAATACCATAGGGGGTATTGACTTACGTATCAGAAGAGCAGAAATTGCTAAGAAAAGATGAGCTGGTAGTTTGTCCAGATATGAAAAGAAACAACGGCTAAATAGTCTTGGTAATTGAGGTCGATAATCTTAAAAAGAAGAGGGACAATTACAAGGACAAGTTGACAATTGACAATCTGACAACTGTTTGTATTAATTGATGTTATTGAAAACCAAATGTAGTCCAAAATTAGAAACATCGTTAACGCAATTAAAAATGGGGCTTTTCTTGGCTTTGGTTATCGCCAATTTCTCAAATAAGTCTAAATTTTTACTTTTATCGCAATGGCGTATTAATTTAACATGTTCAGAGATTGAGAAATTGTGGTTTTTAGGCAACAAATGATTTGCAAAAGAAGACTTGGTGTTGCAAATACTAGTTTTTTTTATATTTATTAAACAAAGAAAGATGTTCCTGTACTCTGGTGGAAATCTTTCTAGCCTAGTAAAGGGACAATCAGGAACATTATCAGGAATAAAATCCAAAGTTAGATAGAAGATCTGTTTTGTCTCTTAGTTTAACCAAATGCTTTTACAAGTTGTTTACAGTCTTAAACAGAATTGTTATATCAAAAGGTTAAAAGAGTTTTGCAAATTGGGTATAGCAGTCACCAAAAAATGTCATTGATCTGAAGTTCCGAGCTCTGTTCCCGTTATTATGTATTATGTTGAAAGAAAATTTATTTATAAACTTATAGTAGATCTTGTAAAAAGTTTTCATTGGAAAACCATTGTTAAGAGCTAAGCTTTGAACGATATTTAAATAATTTCTACACAAGGTTATATTGAATAGTCTATATAAAAAAGAGATCAAATCTGCAAATTTATCAGAAAATCGGCAATTTGATGCAAATTGTATGATGTTATCTGTTGAAGTAGGTTTCAAATTGAAATCTATTCTGCTCATGTACTAAAAGCAAATCAAGAAAAGGAAACCTACCTTCATTCTCCATTTCAAATGCAAATTTTATAGTATTGTGTAAATTGTTGACATAATCCAGGAACGCTTTGAAATCCCGATCATTTGCAGACCAAATTAAACAAATGTCATCAACGTATATCTCATAAGCTATATTTTATTTTGAAAAGGAATTTTCAAAAATTCGCTGTTTTAGACTATTCATAAAGACTTCGCTTAAGACCAGGAATAAACAAGAGCCCATAGCTAAACCGTTGATGTGTTTAAAAAATCTGTTGTCGAATTTAAAAAAAAATGTGTTCTAATACTGTGTCAAATAACAGAAACAAATCATCTATAACGACATCAGCAAGCTTAACTTTTCTAAGCACAACCCGAACCAGATCAACATATTCTGAAGGTGGGGTGCAAGTTGTTAACGTCTAACGAAATTAATTTGGAATTATTGGGAACATATTGTAGAATGTGCAAATTATTTTAAAACCATATTTTGTTTTATATACATTTACTTCATTTTTATTTGGTGTCAGTAGGTATAAATGTTTGTACACTGTTATTATTTTTGTGTTTAAAATTAGTTCTTTTTAGGTCTGATGATGCCCGTTAAGCTAAACATGTCATCTTATCTATCTATTCAAATATATTCGAGACCTTTGACTCTAATTTTAGTTTTTTGTTGATAACGTTTTTAAACATAACCTATAAATAATTCAAATTTTTATTAATTACAAGTTTTGTTTAAAAAAAAAATAAAAAAAAATTAGGCCCAGTCGGGATTCTAATACACATTCTACACGACTTAGGATAATAACTTTACCATCGGCACCATGAGGCTTCACATGGAATATGTATAGTGCGGGACACGAAAGAGTCAATCGGTTTAGGAAGGTCGGCCAAGAAATCTCTTTAAACCAGTGGTGTCTCGTCGTTCTTTAAATAATATGGCACTCCTTTTTGACTATATGCACTTTAGATAATTAAAAAATGTAACTATGCTTAATGGACCTTTATCTATATTTGTCTGTTTTTTTCGTGTACCGCACTTCTATATCTCTTGTGTTGCAAAAACGGCGAACTTCCGAATTTTAAATTGATTTACCTATAAATATATTTATTTCATTAACGGATCCCGGGCTACTGCCTACGTCCACTATTATTGGACCACCCAGTATAGTGATACACGATTTACAAGTCCAGATTTTACAAGGGCAGCCAGCATTCCCTGAACAACACCTGTAACACTTTCACTTTGCAAGCATTTGTTCACTGTCATATCGTTATCCACCCAGCTTTTGTCTAGGTACACAATATTGCGTCCTTCTTGCCTATATTGCCTTACAGTTAGTAAGTAATAGATATTTCACCCGCCTGTGAAAAATATTTGGTCTCTCAATGAGCAATTTTCGTTTATTTTGGCACTTGCGCCAAACAAAACCATTTGATCGTAAAAGCCGATTTAAGGTTTTATACCCGCACGGACCCTTCTTCAAGTTTATATAAAAATCCTCTATTGTTCGTCGAATTACTTGAAAATCACCATCGTCAATTTTATCTTTGTATACATGAGCGATCATTATGTTCTCTTTGAATTTTTCTTACACTACTTTCCGAAACACCAGTGTAAAATGCACCGCATTCTGTTCGATTTTGAATTGAAATAGTCAAACTATTATTTTCAGCTTCTCAAGTACAGGCCTCTATAACGCTCGCCATAACTTCACGTGCACAGCTTCGAATTGTTTTTCCTCTTTTGCTAGCCATTGTTACTTCGAAATAATAATTCAAATTCAGCGCAATGCGTTTATATAGAAATGAAAACAAATGCTCGAAATGTATGGGCCCCACTGGAAATAGCTTGAACCTTCTAGCGGCAAATGCATGGAGACTCTAGGCACATCCCAATTACAAGTGGATCAGTACGAAATGGACTAAATCCTCGATTAATTTTCCGTACCGCTTAGCTGGCGCACTTTATAGGTGAAGCGGCAAACTATTACAACAAATAAAATAACATAAAATTAATTTGCGTACACAAATTTTACTTTTCCGCTTGTTTAAGACTATGAACCTTTATTTTAAGGACCGCCCGGTTTTCTTTCGTGTGCGGCACTTTAACAAATAATGTTTATACTCCGCCGTTTATACTATATATTTGAAAAACATAACGTTGGAATTAAGCATCTTATGTTTACTGCTTGTAGCCTGGTATGCACAGTGTCCACAGGGGAGATGTAAAAGTAGTCAAGTAGGGTCTAGATGTTGCTGCTATAATAAATCACATTCCCTGTGTTCACAATAGAATACAAAAAAAAATATATAAAAAACCATTTCTAATTATACCTGTATTATATTACTGAATTAATAAATTTCTTGCGGATGATATATTTTACTTCACATTACACATTTCACGTATTTCTTTCAATCGTATGACATATAGACCGCCCAGGCTGAAACAGTTTTTAAGCAGTTACAAAAAGGTTAAGATGTTCCCATTTGTTACAGGAAATAGAATCTTCCTATTTCTATATATACCCCATAAGAAAGTGGTTTCTTGTTGTACGTGTTCCTCATTCACGTTCAGGCACCTGTCTGGTACAAAGTCTTGTAAACGTGTCAAGCCGTCTTGTTTCCTGTATAAATTAGCTTTGAATCGCTTGTCACTATTATTGGTATGCATACCTTACGCTTGTCTAATAATGTTGGAGATTTGATTTCTTATTGAAGATAAAGATATTTTATTGAATTACTGATTGGCTAATTTGATTCTAGGAATATTTATACGATGGGGAATTAAAGAAGTCAAATCCTATATTGTATAGGCCAGGTTTCGTAAAAAAATGAAACTATTAATTATACAAATTTATAATTCGTTTATATTACAATGAAGATGCTTAATTTACTATAATTATTTGCTAAAATAATAGGAAAATAAAAAGATTAATAAAAAAGTCGGTAAAATTCTTTTACGCGGAACTTGCCTCGTTATACCATTTGTTAGGAATATTGAAGTGGGTGCCAAAATTTAGTTCAGTACATAATGACACTATATATATGTTAGATATACTGTCTTTTCAAACATTTTTATTAGGCGCCATTTTGTTCATATTGGATACCTACCAATATTTTCCCAGTTTCTTTCTACCTATGCCACACTGACTTTTGGGTATAATTTAAAATAAATTCAATAAGTAGTTTTTACATTGACACAGATCAACATTTTGTTACGTCATGTTGTATTCCTACTAGATTATCCCATTTTTACATTTAATTAATTTAATTTAATTAAATAATACCAGGTCATCCACATTGACAGACGGACTGATGTAAAACTTGAGAGGGCCATTTTCTTCTGCCATTTTGAATTAGTAACGTAATTAGTAATTAGTTTTATTAGTTGATTCCTATACTACAATTAGTTATGGCACACAATATGAAATCAATCCATTAGGTAGTTTTTTCAGGATGAATTTTTAAATATTTTATTATGCCGCCATTTTGTTCCCCCATTTTGGATTGATACCAAAATTTAAATATAATATCTGTAGACTTCAGAGGTAGACTTAGGATAATATTTATGCACCCTCTGATTCATTCTTGAAACCCCGACAGAAATGTTTGTGACTATTTTTGGCTTTGTTCAGTTTTTAACCGAAACAAAACTGTTTACCTCTGTAGCCTGTTCCAAGATGTGTTCCAAAGTTCTTACCCTATTTAAAAAGAAATACTTAATATTTGATATATATATATATATATATATATATATATATATATATATATATATATAATGTGTTTTCATTCCGGGTGTACATCCGTTCACTATTGTCGTTCTGAAAAGAACAGTTTTGCTGACGTTTCGCCTAAATCTCATTTGGCATTTTCGAAGCTTTCTTTCTCGCGTCCGAATAGAGACTGAAGTGTTGGTGACTGCGACGCTTCCTTTTTTGATACGCCCACTCGGGGGGAGGAGGAAAGGAGTAAAAATCAACATATATATATATATATATATATATATATCGTCACCCAAGAAAAGTGACTTAACTCCAAAAGCACTGTTTTTTATAAACTACGATTCAAAATAGATATTATTTTAATGTGTGACTAAGTAAGATATAAGTAGATAATGCCACGGTTCTTTTTTTGTAATAATGCTCCAATAAATCAGCCTTCATTGCTTGATTTAATTTTAAATGAAATGTGTTGGCATCAAACCATTTTTCATGTTTTTTTAAAAAAAATCGACTTATGACATTTTTCTTGAATAGAAAATTCAATATTATGAGATAGACCAACTATTAATACAACAGAATAATTAAAAATACTTTTTATTGAACAACCACATAGTACCAAATGGCTAAGTTATCTTACAAACTATTGTAAAAATGAAAATATGATGTTGGTATGGCCTTCTTTTTGAAGAGTGATAGCAGAGAATTTTTCTTCTTTTCGGAAATTCCTACTCTTTTTTTATACAATTTTTTCAACAGTATCTTGTCCAAACTACATGTAGATTTGATATTTCTTCTTGTCATTTTTTTTCAAAATATCAAGTTGCTGAAACTCTTCTTGTTGGTAGCTAGTTTTGTAGAAAATGTTTCCAAAAATTTCCTTCTCTACTCTCAATACCTTTATTTCTGTAATCCTAAAACTTTCACCTTCTTCATTTTTAGACGTAGTATTCCATCCAATCTCGGCAACTAAAGTTTTCAAATCAAAAATATCATTATGACAAATCTCACTGACTTTATAAGGGAGACCAGTTTTTTTAGCACACCGTATTGGTAAAATGTATTGTTCTGGAGTATAAATCGGTCCAGATTTTTTGGCTCTTCTAATTTGTCGTTCTATAACAGAGTGGGCATTGTCACCCTCATTTTCACTGTGGCCTGATATCAAAAAATTATGTGTAATGCTTCTGATATGGGTACAATTTGATCACATGTACGTGTACATGGCAAATAAAAACTTATTTTTTTGTTGCCCAGCGCAATTGTCGGAAAACAATACTACATCTATTTCAGATGTTGGCTTTTCTTTCCAGATCATTTTTTAGCGCATTTGCATATTGACCGATTTCATTTGATCCTCGTTGGGCTTCGCCTTCATGCCATACAAAACACTGAACTTCGTTCGTTTTTAAATCATATACGGTGAGATTGAAAACACTCAACTTTGAAACGTAATAGAATGATGAAGCTTGACCGGAAGGAAAAGGAAGTACAGCCTGTAGATCAAAAACCGCAACAACTGTATCTTGTGAATTTTTGACTCGTTCCTTTTCCTCCTGAGCTAATCTTGCCTCTTTCAGGTGAATGTCATGACTTACTTTTAATTCGGCTTTTTCTTCATCTTTTGACTTGGAGAATTCGACACAAACTTCACACTGGTCCTTTTTGGGTATAAAGAATGAGATATTGAATTCTTGATTAAAAATTTAGAATACATCATGTAGTTAGCAACAGGTTCGTTATTATTTATACACTTCTGTTTTGCATAATCCCTATGAATGTCGGCTAAAATTTCCCGCCTTCTATGTAACTCTTGATGTTTGCTCGACAATAGTGACTGGGAATTCGAGGAATTAGTTTTGTGTGCCCTTATACCGTCTTTTACTGCTTCATCGATTTTGTGATGTTTACCATGTTTTCCCCTGAAATCCGTAGATATGATATTGGCAGTAAAATGAGCTCATTTTTCTACAATTGTTCGTATTGGTCTATCACCAATAGATAGTGTTGCCTTGAAAAACGTCTTACATACTTGAATTTTACGCTTATCAATCTCGAAGTAGAAGGCATTATTATGACTATGACTGCGAGTTGCATTCTCTCTAACATACCTGTACTTCGGCTATCGATATCAAGAAGTCGCATTGTCGTTGTAGCTCTCCTAAAGCCCAATAATCTTTGAATATTAAACGCCGCTGATCCTCTGTAATTTCTGCCGTACATTTTAATCTGCATTTATCGCTGCAAGGTGGCAGTAATCTTTTTTTTTTCAAAAACTTTTTTGGAAGCAGATGAAGACGTATATGATACACCACAATTTCTTGCACGTTTCGCCATATTTTTCTGCCATCCATCTGGGTTTGCCACACGCTTTTTTCCTTGTTTTGTGTTATTGCATCCATTCTTTACTTTTCTTATATTTTTTCCGGTGCTGATTTATATATATATATATATATATATATATATATATATATATATATCACATAAGAACTTAACAAACATCCGAGTTATAGTTGGGATCGGCGACGCTGTCATCCGAATTTTCTATAAAAGTGGATATTGTGTTAAACGATGTAGATGGCTTAAGGGACTTTGATGATTTAGATGAACTGGTCGAACTATCTGAATCAGATGAGCTTTCTGCACTAGATGAGCTGTCCGAATCACACGAACTACATGAGCTTGATGAACTACAGCTATTTAAACCCATTTCGCCTTTGTGCTGTGGTCCTGAAAGAAAAATATAAGTTTCTTTCTAACTGATTACTGTCCAACGATTTATTTTTTGTCACTTTATTAGTAATCGCTGTTTATTTTAAATGTGCTTAGTAATTTATTTGACTCTAATTTCACAAACAATGTAAAGAAACCATTCCTGGTGGTTTTATCTCACAGCTATTTTCTGCTGAGCTCGTTAAATTTTTCACATGTAAATTAATAGATGTTTGTTGATTATTATCATCTTCTGCGTCGATGATTGCTTGATATTCTGTGTTATCGGAATAGGTCTTGCATTGCTGATCTGTGATAAAATTGCAAATATTATATCACTGTTAAAAGAAGAATTTTAAAAAATCATACATATGGATTTATAGTGTTTGATTGCACTTGGCGCTAGGTAAGTTGAGCTTGAAATTTGATTATGTTCGGAGTCTAAATTATCGTGTGTTTGTCTACAAATAATATTTTCTTTCGCATCAATTGGATTTTGATCCACTGCTAGGGTCAAATTACACCCCGCTGTATTATTTGAACAGTATCTAATGGAATTTCCTGTTTGACCACCATCGTTCGACGCTGGATCTGCTTGATCTTCTGCGCAATTAGTAGAAATCAAATTATGGGCGTCATCGTTATTTTGGATCCCACGGAGTACATTTGTTTTTGCCAATTGTAAGATTAATTCTGTTCTCCTTGAGATTGTGGCGTTCTAAAAGATACAAAATTACGATTTTTTTTATTAAAGGTATTTATTTTGGTACTTCTTAAATAATATTATATGCAAAATTTCCATCGGATGTTTATGTGGACGTATGAAAAAAGTGTTTTTCCAAAGTCAATTGAACATTAGAAAAGCGCTCTGGTGATAGCGACTTCTACAATTTTATTGAAGTTTACCGCGTAGCATAAGCATCCGCTGATCTAACATAGATTTAATAATTTACATGTGTTCTTGGCGCAAATTTTTAATGGGAAACAACGAAGAAACTGTTAGCTACTACAAAATATTATCTGTGGGTATAAAACCGCATACAAATAAACTTTTTATAATTCCCAAAAAACTTGCGTTACCCATTGATGGCTTTGTCGGCATCGCTCTTTGACTTTGAGGTGACACCGTACCTGGCAGCGGGCGTTGTTCAATTGACTCTGAATTTAAGTTAGTTTAGATTTTAAACCACTTTGCTAGTAGACATACATAAACGTAAATGGAACTACGAAAAAGCTCGCGTTTTCGTCTTTACTTCAAAAATAAACGTGCTTTACAATCTTAAAAAAAAAACTAAAAACCATGAAAAGAACCTCTTCTGAAACTTACACTAAATCAGATAAAATATAAATTAATGAAACTTTACCAAATTAGTGAATTATCAATAATTAAAATTAAATTGCAAAAATTAGGAACCCCTATCAGTTAGACTTACCTTTACGAGAAAAGTGTCACAAAACAAACAAACAAACTTATGCTTGAAAAATTATAACATGAAAACTGTAACTTGTAGAGTTAGATCATTTTCGTCATTACACTTGCACGTCAAAAGTATCACAACACGAAAAAAGTCGGTTTTCTTGTCAAAACAATAACACAAATACGGACACTTTTGGAGTTAAGTAGTTTTACTTTTAAACCTTCACATGAATTCATTAAAATATGCACGAAAAATGTCATAACTATGAAAATGTCACTTTTCTTGTTAAAATAATTTTACAAATTTAGACAATTTTGGAGTTAAGTCGTTTTATTTGTTAAACCGCGCACGGATCGGCTCACGGGCATGCTTCAACTAAAAATCTGACGTTATCTCGCCTGACCACTGTCGAATTCAGGTGGGGGAAAAGTGACACATAAAATACTAGTGGCGATATTGAAATAATTAAGTAATGACGTTTTTTTAGGACAATCTTCATTGTATTTAAAATCTTTTTTACAAAAAAGCCAAAATGTAATTTTTTTGAGTTATGTCACTTTTCTTCCGTAGTGACGATATATATATATATATATATATATATATATATATATATATATATATATATATATATATATATATAATAGTATATTTATAGTTATATTGATTGCTATAATCTAGAGAAACATCGATTTAAATTTTTTACTAACTAGCCTTATTTTTTATTATTTTTATGACTAATTGTAAATATCCTTGATTCATATGATCCATTCAGAAAAAAACATGTGTAGTCTAGTGCGAAGTAATATGTCGAAATTCCAAATATTCGTACAATAAAACTAATTTTGCTAAATTCGTTTTAATTCGTTTTTTCTGATTTTGAAATGCTGAAATCATATTTTTATTACAAGTTTTCCTGCTGTACAAGACGGTCTATACAGATTTTGAATCCGACCTTCAATCTTCTGGAATCACTCTCGGTTTCCTCAATCCATTGATGTATCTCGCTTATGGATTTATAGTAATTTGTTTTTCCATAAGACTCTCCTTTACCGTCTCTCTTTGCTGTCGCATATTTAAGTGTGATACATCATTTCAACGGCAAATTACTTGGAAATAGATTTCGCAATTTTTTTCTAGTTTAACCCACCTCGTGTTTTTTTGTTTACGGGATCCCTGTATTTCCTTGATTAATTTTAATGAACGATTGCATATTGTGCAGCTAGTGCTGAAACACACACGAAGTTTAGTGTCACGAGCCGGACGTAAGCAGCAAATACACGAGTATGAAATGTGCTTTTTCTACTACTGTCAATAAAAGCCTTTATTGTATGTTCAATAGTAATTTCGGAACGTAGTGCAATGTTTTATATACATTTTCATTGTGCTTCAATCACCATGGTTGTTCAACTACAAAGTTCCCATTGTGCACGTTATCTTTTAACAAAGATGGCGTTGACCACCGGTGCCGCGTCAACACGCCATAGCAACCGCCTAGCAACACAAAAATACAAATACAAACAAAGTAAATGACAATAATTATTAATTTCCATTTCAATTATTATTAAAAGATTATTATGTAATTATGCATGCATAAAATCCGTAAAACATCCTTGCATTAATTACCATTTCCTCTCATATGATTTGCGCATTTGCACTGTAGGTAGCCAACATCATACTTGCAGGAAATGTTTGACTAGTTCTGCTGTTGGCTACAGTGTGGTGCTACGATTGACTGTGAAAAATTTTTTCTGACTGAGTAGGGAACTTTTGTTTTTAGTTTTTACTTAAAAATGCATGGAAATATGCGAAAAGTTTCTGGATATTTCCGGAAATTTCACTTAAAATTGACTTAAAGTCGACTTTAAACATTAAAACATTTTTTCTTTTAACAGATTTTTAATAACTTTCCTATTTTTTGAATATACGCTTAGTTCCAAAAAAAGTGACGCACTTAATTTTAGACCCAAGTTCAATGTCTTATATCGTCTAAAACAGTAGATCGACGTAACAAGTCGTCGGTAGGTAATACCTTTGTCTTTCAGAAAAATGAGACAAATGAAAAATGTCTCAAAGATTCTTAGATAATAAATAATGTAAAAACTAGAACAATGCGTTTTTGATATTTTTTGACTAGCCCTGTGTATTTGCTGAGAATTAGTATAGAAACTGTTTACACGTATATAAAAGACCCTTTTCTTGTGAGCATTTGGTTTTTTTATTCACCGACTTAACACTAAAATTTACCGAATTACAGCTTTTTTGCTGAAACCTTACCAAGCTGAGTAGTTGTTAATAAAAAAACTTAGACAATGTTTTTTTTTAACTTAAAATAAAAATAACTGGACAAGAGTTTCTCGTAGGTCCTATAATGTGGCGATACCCGCAGTTTCGCACTATTCCTAAGGTATACGACTGGGCATTATCCTACGTCAGAATACGCAGAACGATATTCAGGTATATCAATTTTAGACTTTTGCAGGTCTCCTAGCCTTTAAATTCACTTCTGCTAGGCGTACTTGTCGAAGATCTTCTTGAATTTTTAAAGGTGTATTTGATCATTTCTGTAAAATGCGCAAAAAAGATTTGCAAATTCGTGATCCACGACAAAAATTGAACTTAAAACCCTTAAGGTCTTTTTTAATGGAACTGGAAATTATGTATTAAAAATCTTAGCTAGCGGATGGGCTACGTCAGATCCTAATTGAAAAAAAACAATTGCCGTCGACATGGCAATTAATTTGTTGTTGTTGTTGTGGTCCCTGAAGCAACAGCTTGTAGAGCGATCCTGAAATATAAACAAACAGGAAGCATTGCTCAGAAAGTGGGTTCTGGTCGCCCTCGAAAATCCTCCCCCAAGGATGATCGCTTTCTGAGACTGCGGATTTAACGAAATCGATCGAATACGACTGTGGAAGTTCAAGAAGATCTTTGCCAAATTTGAGACGTTATAGTGAGTATGCAGAGGGTTTGTAGACGTCTAGCCGAAATGAACTTAAAGGCTAGGAGGCCTGCAAAAGGTCCTAAATTGCTACCTCAACATTGTGCTGCTCGGAGATACTTTTATTATTATGGAGATTATGGAGAATTGTCTAATCGTGAATGATCAAATGTCCTGTTTACTAATGAATTAAGGTTTTACATTAATATGTTGGGTGGGAGAAAAAGAGCACGGAGAAGAACTGGCGAAAGATTCAATCAATCTTTAATAACAAAACGCGATAATTTTAATGGTAGTTCAGTTATCGTGTGGGGTGGAATTTCCGTGAATAGACGCCCAACCCTTCGTGTGTTTCCCATTAGACAGTCAACGACAACCCAAATTTACATCAATGACATTTTAGAGCAGTATGTGTGACCTCTTGCTGATTTACTTGTTAACAATTTTATTCTGATGCAGGATATTGCCCGACTGCATACCGCAGCAATAATACAGTACTTACCAGAAACTGCGGGTATCACCACATTACAGTGGCCTGTGAGAAGCCCCGATATGAATGCAATTTGTGGTATGAATTAGGAAGAAGGGTGCGTTCACGCTAAAGGCCTCTTGAAAACGTAGCGCAATTGGCAGATACGTTATCAGAAGAATGGGACAGTATACCAACGGAAAAAAGAAGAAACCTAATTTCAAGTATGTCATGCAAATTAGAAGCTCTCAGAGTTATTAATTACTCGGTACTAAGCACATTCTTTAAGTTCTTTTTTATCCAGTTATTGTTATCACTACTGAAAAATCAAGTAGGTACCTTGGCAAAATGCAAGGTTCAGACATTTTCAAGACAAATTAATGAACAAAACAACAGATTTGCCTTAGAAGAAGAGTCTTTCATCTAGAGTGCAAGAATTTTCCATACAACTGCTCGAATAATACACAAGATAAATCAAAAAACAAAAAAAAAAGCAATGTTTGAGTTTTTTCACTAACATTCATGTAGCTTGGCAAAGTTTCAGCAAAAAAGCTGTAATTCGGTAAATTTTAGAGATAAGTGGATGAATGAAAACACAAAATGCCACAAAAAAGGGTCTTTCGTATAGGGTGTAAAAAGTTTCTATACGAATCCTCAACTAATACACAGGGCAAGTCAAAGAAATAGCAAAAAAGCACGGTTCGAGCTTTTTAATTATTAACCAAGAATCTTTGAGAAAATTTTCATTTATTTGATTTCTGCCGGAAGACAAAGATATTATCTACCTACGAGAAAAAGATTCTTCAAAATCGATCCACTGGTCTATAAGATATAAGACATTGAACTTGGTCCAAAAATCAAATAAGTCACTTTTTTTGAAAATGAGTGTACCAATTTTCTTTTCGGGAAAAACCGCGGCTCTATATATTCAAAACAAGTCACAGAAGATTCATGCACCGGTATCAAAGTTGTAGCCGCGAAACAATAAATCCAATAAACACGTCAACGTATTCAAAACAAAAACGCCGTCAGCCGGGCAAGTAATATTTGTCATCTGCCTGTGACGAAAAGGCTTTGAAGCAGTCCAACCGTTTGCACTTCGACTTTTCGCCTTTTTGTCGTAATAGTAAAATGTCAAAAGACATTCGCGCTATGTCTGCGGTTGATTGTGTTGGTCTCATGCCAATATTTTAGATCTTCCGCGGCGACATTAGAACCGAGTTTTGATTAAATAGGCGCGTTCAGTTAAAGTGGATGTAAACGTCAGTTTTGTACCGACAAAATTGAAAACATTTGTCTAAATGTGACTAAGTCGGATGAACCGTTATGCTGCACGTTTTGATATTTAAATTTGCACCGTGATTTAGCTGAATAGCTCTAAAACGTTTAACTGGTCATTTTGTTATACGGCAGTTTATTTAAGTCCATAACTATATTTATAGAATAATAACTATGGTTAAGATGATATTACTAATTATTTTTATAGCAACTGACTTATTGTATAAATGTATTTATACAATTGCGAACGTAACAAGCCATTGTTATAACTTGTTAACTATAATAAACAATATTGAACCCAGAACGAACTCGAAATGAACCACATATTCTACTCACAAATATCAGAACATAAAACACAAGAAGGTGATAACCCGAATGCAAAAAGTGACTATACCATTTACTAGCAAAACTAAGGCTTGATGTACACAACCCTTAAAAACATAAAAACTTCGCTTTTTGTATTATTAGAATAAAATCATATTAGCAAGACCGGCCAAAAAAATCAATAAAAACAAGCTTCCATAAGTAGGCAGCGTTTAAGCAGCGTGAGAAAAACTGAGATCAAATATGATAGAAGCCAGTAAAGAAAATGTAGGAAAAAGAAAAGTTAACTGTGGCGAAGGGCAAAATAAACCTTGTTTTTGTAAAGAGGTCATGGTTCTTACAGAAGAAAAATGACATAGAAGCAACTCTATCTCTTCATACAGCATCTGTCATCCACGATCTTTCAAAATTTTCCAGGCTTCTCTATTTTGTGCTTTTGCCATCCATCTCCTTCCCTCAATTTTTCACATACCATCTGGATACTGGCCAACCTGGATTTATTTTATTTCCCCACGGTTCCCATTCGGTCAAGTAGTTCTTTTTTCATATACTAGACCTAGATGTCCAGGTCAATCTCCCTTCTGATGACAAAGTTGTATATATGACGCAATCGAAATACGTAAACGCAGTTCTCTGAGGAGTTTCACTTAACACTTTGTTTATAGTTTCCTGAAATACGTAAGGCGCATTACCTAAACCAAAATTTATTTTTCAATGCTGCTTTTTCTAGGAAATCTTCTGCCATCGGGATTTGATAGTACCTTGAGAATAGGTCCAATGAGGTAAACACCGGAGAATCTTGTAGTTTATCGATTTGGTCATCAATTTGTAGTGAGGGTTTATATTTGTGTTACATAAGATAAAACAGAGGTTACGCATTAACCTAATAAACAGGTTTTCATATTTATTGGGAATCATTGATTCTTGTTTTCGCAGCATGTAGTTAGATTCCCGAAAGTGCTCCATGCTATTCTTATTCTGCTTCAATTCAATTCGGCAGTTTGGACTGCTTTGTCCAATCTGAATTATTTTCCTTCTTCTCCATCTCAATTACTTTACCATCTGTCTCAATGTTTCCGCTGTCTTGGTTTTGGTTTTTTCTTTCTGGATCTTTGCATTTTTTCCTCATATTCATTGGCAATCCGATCCCTTTGGATTTATCCCCTAGTTCGACTGGTATTTCTTTCAGTTCGGTGAGGTTATCTGTTATGAGAACTACATCGTCACTTTATTTAGGATTGTTAAGTTTTTCGAATTTATATAAAAACGATAGTTCTGCCTACAATATAGATGCAACTCTATATCTTTATATGGCATCTATCAATATGGCATCTATCATCAACATGTTGCGCTCTTGCCATCAATCTTCTTCCCTGCAATTCTTCTCATACTATTTGGTTAATGATTGCTGGATTTAATATTTCCACACGATTCCCATTCGGTCGTGTGTTTAGTCTACTTTTTTTTATTTACTAGAGCTAGATTTCCAGGCCCATCTCCCTTCTTGATTGATACAATTATGTATTCCATATTTGTCCCCTGACAAGCGTCTTCCTGTCTCCCACTGTTATGTGCTCCATGCTTTGTTTAATCTTATTTCTTGTCCTAGGTAGACATACTTGTGCACTACCTATATTACTTTGCAATCGGTCCTGTACTTGCAATCCTGTTTTTTTCTTCTGGTTCTTCGTATTATTTTCATCATATGCAGTGGCAATTCGATCTCTTCCGATTTTTTCTCTAGTTCGATTGGTATTTCTTTCAATTCGGTGAGGTTATCTGTTTTGAGGAATCTATCAACAGTGTACTTAGGGTTGTTAAGTTTTTCCGTGTTGATAATCAATTCTTGGTTTTCCATTGTGATTTTCTGAATACGTTTTCCAAGGCTAACGTGAATAATTTTGGTGATATGGTATCTCACTGTCTAATACCTTGATTTACTTTAATTTTTTTAGTGTTTGTATGTAATTCTAATAGTGCTGATGGCTTCTTTGTATATATTTTCTAGAAGTTTTGCAGTAAATCAATAGTTGCCTATGTATGTGATCTGTACATAGCGCTGTATTTTTTTCGGAAGTCTGTCTGGTCTGGTATCTGATTTAATTCAAAGTGATAATTTTCGTCAGTATCTGGTAGGTACATCTGATTTCAAAAAGTTATGGGTCGGTAGTTATTCCTTTCCGATTTACTTCCTTTGTTTAGTACGATTGTTCCATTATTTTATTATTGCATTTCAGATAAGAATCAATTGTTGAATATTTCGATGCGATGTTAAATCCTTTTTTGTATAACAGAATAATAAGAAGAAATCTAATAGTTAGCCCAAGGATTTTTAAGAGCTCCTATTCATCAATTTCATTGCACTACCCAAGTAGCACTTTTAGTCATGAATACGTCATTGTTATCACAAGTATTTTCATTGAAGTAACCGGAACTTGGTGTCGCCTCGTTCTGTTTAAGCTGAGACTACGTAGTTATTGCCAAAATGGGGAACAATTTTAGGGTAACTATTTCGTGAATAACATGTAACTGTGACTTTGACTATTACGTAGATAGTAGGGAATTGTGTAGTTCCATTTAAGTAGCCGAATAGTAATAATTCACCCTATTCGTCACTTCCTTATTTCTGTTTTTATTCATTCCTTTTTAAAAATATATATGGTTCGTTTTAATACAAACAAGACAATTATGGCGACTACAAACACTCAAATTGGGAATATGGTGTAGAGCGTATAATAGAATACGTTATTGGTATTTGAGGTAGGATCCATGGGTTTCACTTATTTTTCTGGCTATGCTAAGGACCTAAAATTAAAACGCAGGCAATTTCTCTGGTGAATATACTGACGATGGTCGTAAAAAAATTACAAGCCTTTAAAATTCGTTAGTTTTCAATACTCTTTGGTCAAATATATTGGCCAATTTAAATCTCAAAAATGTAATTTTGGACTTTGTTTTAAATAAAATTATTATTAAATATCCTTCTTTTAAAGAACTTTTTAATGTATAATTTGTATGCATTTTTAATCTTTATAAAACCAAACATCATAGCTAAATATTTATAGGAGAGAGGAAAATAAACAATAGCGTTCTATTGGATTTTTACTTTTAAGTTGGCTGCATTTCTTTACCGAAAAAATTACTTAACATCAAGTGTCTACGACTGCTCCCATACGCTTTTAGTTTTGGATTATTTAAATACGCAACTGCCACTTATACCCAATTAAACCTATACTGTATATTATTACTAAGCGGTTACGTTCGAATAAAGTTAT
The DNA here is from genome assembly GCA_030620095.1 of Kuschelorhynchus macadamiae. Taxonomy (NCBI): domain Eukaryota; kingdom Metazoa; phylum Arthropoda; class Insecta; order Coleoptera; family Curculionidae; genus Kuschelorhynchus; species Kuschelorhynchus macadamiae. The sequence continues at coordinate 70,888 of JAUTXW010001097.1, read as the reverse complement.
CTACAAAGTTCCCATTAAACCTTAATGCATATGTGTACCAAGCGGAGAGTTACGATTTACTCACTACTATAATTCTGCCATCTATCATAACCATAACTCTTTGTTTCGTTTATTTACTTTTATATTGACAACCTCTGTTAGCGTCAGTTGTAAATGTAAGGTTAAGTTAATGTTTTACTTTAATAATCATATCGAATTAACTAGTACAAACTTACTTTTTCATTTAGATTTTTAACAAATAAACATGTTTGTGCAAGCCATTAATGAGAGTTGTCTGCCAAGTGAATTTAGTGATGTAATATGTACTGAAGAAGGCCTACAAAATAAAGTTTCTTTTGTCCTAATTTTAGAGACCTTCTACCTCAAATTGAGGTGCTGAATGAAGTACAACCTACACTAAGACATGAAACAATATTGTCTTTTACAGAAAAATAAAACCAAAATATAATAATGTGCAATATTTAATATTTTTTATTGGAGTAAACTTAAACTTAAGACATTTACGGTCTTAGTCATTTACATATTCATCACAAACACTTTATAATTACAAGCAAAAAACAGGTGAACCAGGCTTAAATACATTTCTCCATATAATCAATGGCTGAGAACTTCTTGTTTGAATCAATATTCATTTTAATAATCACAAAAACTAATAAAATGAGACACTAAAACAACAAACCTCATAAGAAACCCACGTATGCGAAAAGTAAACAAAACGATTTTAGCAGCAATATGGCCGAACCAATCAAAAATTGGTTACTCTATTGTTGCCACTGCAACGACTCGTTTTACTTTATAATAATATGTTATAGGAGTACATTTGAACGTAATGGAGTTGTCTCTGCATAGTTCAAGAAGGTACTGATACTTAAAACTTGTAATTTAGTAAACTGATTAGAAACAGTAACTTTGAATAATTACTACTATGTCACAGAAAAGAAATGACGACCTTGGAGTCAATTCCTTAAGTAGTTGTTTTGACCATGAACTTCAACCAGAAAATAGTTGTAAAAATCTTGGATTAATGATGAATTCTGATCAAAATTTTTTTAAATACGTTTCCGCACTACTAAAACGAATATATATATATATATATATATATATATATATAAATATAATATATATAACTCAAAACTTCCAATAACATATGGAAACTTTAAATTTATTTCTTCAACTTTGCAATGGTCTATTATCCTTGCTTTAATGCAACGTATCGATATCGGATGCAAAAGACCCAACACTCGTGTTTGAGATTGATTCATGGATTTTGTAGAAGAACACGAATCCTTGTCTGTTAGCTGCTAAATAACATACAGAGAAGACATATTCAAAAATATACGTATTTGGATATTTTTGAATACGTCTTCGCTATTTTGGCCATTATAAGTTAGACTTATGTCTGGCTACCGTCTTAAATGGTACATTACTAATTAAAAGATTCGTAGCTTATAATATAAGCTAAGAGTTACATATTATGTAATCACTAACATCTTTTGTGTACTTTTTTTCAAATTTGATTAAATTGTGTAGTGTAGGCACGAACACTAGTCGAAAAAGCGTATTTTTTTCTTCGTTAGCCTGTTATAAATCATAGGTTAGATGTAATAATAGCAATTCCTTCTTAAATTAGCTAAATCTCGCTCCATTTCTTGTATTATATTTTATACTGTATACAACAAAACAAAAAGCGTTTAAAATGTTATTTAATATTATTTTGAAATGCTATTTCTCAAACAAATCCCACAAAATCTCAACAAGGTTATAAGACTCTCAAAACTTAACCTTACTATTTAACCGGTTGTGCGAAAACGGTTTTTTCCCACAACTCCCTAAGAAAACATATTTAACAAGCCTCAAAAACAAATGATTACACGCGCGTGTTATTTTCCTAACACACGTGTGTTAGAGAAGAAGAGCATTTATAATATCGTAAAGTCTTCTTTGTTTCTTTTTAATAACGTGCGAGGCCTCAATCGTTAAAATGTTCCGAAGTAGGACGGGTTAAATAAAACAAAACGAGAAATTACTCGTGATCAGCTGGCACGTTACTTAATTTAAATATGAGCTCATATCAGAATTAAAAAACATTATCATTTATGTTTTTAAAAGATATGTGATAAATAGGTGTTTTTTATTGATTTTGTCTTATGTTGTGGGAAAAATATTTTACACAACTCGCTAGAAAGAGTTAATATGCCATTTTCGATACTCGTTATGTAATATACTATTATCTCACTCATTTAAATGGTTCTATTGTACGCCAGGTAGCTATAGTATAATTAGTACTGTACTTTCAGGTACAAGTTACCTTATATTGTTTAATTTAAAGAAGCTAATGGGTTTTAAATCATCGTTATCGTTTTTATTTGTCCTGTATAATTAATATTGTTTTGAAAGGTTTCTTATGAGGTTTGTTGTTTTAGTGTCTCATTTTATTAGTTTTTGTGATTATTAAAATGAATATTGATTCAAACAAGAAGTTCTCAGCCATTGACTATATGGAGAAATGTATTTAAGCCTGGTTCACCTGTTTTTTGCTTGTAATTATAAAGTGTTTGTGATGAATATGTAAATGACTAAGACCGTAAATGTCTTAAGTTTAAGTTTACTCCAATAAAAAATATTAAATATTGCACATTATTATATTTTGGTTTTATTTTTCTGTTAAAGACAATATTGTTTCATGTCTTAGTGTAGGTTGTACTTCATTCGTTATTGTGGGGAAACAGGATCCATATGGTTAACTCGAGCCTCTGAAGATACGCAAAGGACTTTTTTTTCATTTTAAAGTACTTAAGTACACTCTCTTAGAGTTTGTAAGTAGAGAAAAAATATTTTCATGAAGATGAAAAAAGTCGTAAAAATTCCGACATAATTTTGTATATTTTACGACTATTTTTTCATTACGCAATAGCTAGTGCCTTTTTCTGAGGGAGCGTTAATGACCGTGACAGCAGTTAATGTTAGGAAATAACGCAGAGGAGGAATGCCCTCTATAAATCCAGAAAGTAGTAAAAAGCTGACAGTGACAACGGAATTAAATCAAGTTAAATCGACCGAGTTAATATTTTCAAAAACAGATTTTAAATTAGAAAAAATAAATACTCGACATGCTAATGTTTTTTATGCCATTTTGCACAAAAATTTAATAATTGTAGTTTCAATTTTTTTTCCGCAATTTTTAGTTGAACACATGGTTGTTTATAAGTGGTGAATGATCTTTCAAATATTTTGATGTTTTCTCAGTTTTTAACGCATCTTGCTACCATTTTCTGATAACTTCTAACCTTATAGTTGTTTTATACTCAATTTGCTAAAAATAATAGTGTTATATTCATTAAATACTGCTTCCCTAAATTTCCTCTTCTTGCAGTGTTCTTTGTATGACGAATTTTTGCTTCCCACCATTAAATTTTCGACTAAAAAGTAAAAAAAACAAAATGGGTTCACTTTATAACAAATATCATTAACTTGTATTAAATACTCAGTACAGCACAACTAATAGACTTTACGATAACAAATCTATTATAAGACTAACTCGTTAACATCTATTTTCTTATACATGCATTAGGAACCACATGTACTACCTTGATCTTGCTTTCTGAACTTCTCTGTATCCGATAAACCTATTTATTAATCCTCTTAATTATTCGGTATGGGCCTACCCGGTGTGTGTGACAATTTTGTAGATAACTCTTTTGTTTGTGGGGATATACCACCAAACCAAGTTATTTTCATAGACACCAGCTGAGTTGGCCGTGATATCATAACTTGTCCTTATTTAATCACTATCATTTATGAAGTGACGTGTTATCTAGTTATTTGAAGATGACATTCGTGGATTTCAGCAGCATAATCTTGAATTTCTTTTGTTTCTTCATTAGACTGTCCAGGCATTAAGTCACAGGCAGCTGTAATTTTCTTCCAACAATAATTCTGGCTGGACCTGATCTGCGGAATCACGAACCGCGATCATATAAGCCAACGAAAACAAAGGTAGATGTTGGGTCCAGTCGCGCTGATTTCTGACAACAAAAATGGTCACGTCCGGGAATCGTACTTAACAGTGCCGTTCTGGTCCAAGTAGAATTGGCTACAATCAGGGGCGTGCAGTCCATGGAAGCAAGGGAAGTAGTGCTTCCCCAGAAAAAAATTACAAAACATCTTCTAAAATGTAATTTTTGAAATAGGAAACCATTAATTTAGTTAATTATCAAGCCCATAATAAATGCGACCTTGACTCCGACCGAGCGACAATAGAAAATGGTGTAGAACCTATGCGGGCCGCTATCTTCTCTGCAGCCAAGTCCTGTCCAATTTTTGCATTTCAGTCGCGTGCTTTAAGTGGGGGAGAAGCTATCGTTGGAGCAGGTTCTTTGTTTGAACGGCTATCCGTGTGTTATGTGATACGTACGTTGCGTCGTGCTTGGTACGATATGGAAGACAATAATACGGACGTGGATACAGTGTTACCAGATTTACTGTTTTAACAGTAGATCTACTGTTTTTAGCTTCCAGCTACTGTACTACTGTTTTCACGTCAAAATCTCCTGTTGAAATTCTTAAGTACAACATAAGAAAAAAAAAACGCTAGCAACCCTAATTTTGCTATCTATGTACACTGAAAATACGAAAATATTCGCTCTACTTTTTATTCCTGATTTAAATCCATGAAAAATACCGTTAAAAAAGTATCGATGTACTAAACAAAGAACTTCTAAAAGATCGGTATAAAAATATGGATATTTTCAGTTGATATATCGACGTTTCATAAACATCTAAAAACGTGCGTCCCTAGTCGCTGCTTGTTGACTTTGGTAATAAGCCGTCGAGAAATCCCCTAGATCAATGCTTTACTTTTTAGACCGGTATTCCCGTAAACATAGACTACAAAGCGGTCTAGTGCGTGTGTTTTAATATTTGTTTTGCTGTTTTTTTTTGCAATTTAGCTGAAGAAGAATAGGTAATTAATTTAGGTTATCTTTTAAAGTAGTGTTAAAGTTAAATTGTTAATTGTTTACTTGTTTCCTAGTTTTACCTACTCGTCAGATAGACGAAAATCGTTGTACAAACTAAGCTCTAAGGCAAGGGCTAGTTCTGACAGCTACGAGAAGTTTTTTCTTGAGGAATTATTCTGGTTGGTCAAAGTATCGATTTGAACATAAATCAATTTCGTGAAAAAATATTCTTATTTCGCGTCTGTCAAAAATAAGTTTAAGTGTATAGGTTATAACTTATGTTTCGGAAGTTCCTATTTTCTTGTTTTTCAGTATATTTTGTTCATTTTATAAAAAAAAAACCCGTTAAATAAAATCTACTGTTCCGACAGGCCAATCTACTGTTTTTTTTGGTCCTGTCCTACTGTTGACTGAAAAATCCATCTGGCAACACTGCGTGGATATTCAAATAACTTCGACTGTCAGTAACAACGTTGAAAATGTTGGAGAATTTAGTAAGAAGAGTGTGGGTGAATGTGTGGTGTGTGTCTTAATAATAAACAACATTAAACTTCGCTAATAAGCTTGAAATAATTTCCAAAGGAAGGGCAAAACCGCCTATGAAAAATTTAACCACAAAAATGAAAAACTATATTTGACATTTTTATCCGGAAAATCAATACGAACAATTAAAATGGCTAACAGGGTGTGAAAATATAAGTAAATTATTTTGTTGGCCATGTTTACTTTTTGAAAATGAAAAAGGTCTCTGGAATAAAACTGGTTTTTTCGATTTCAACAATTGCCATAAAGCTGTAAAAAGACACATTATGTCCAAAGCTCATTTGCAGGCCGTCATAAAAGAAAAAGTCTTCGGCAAAACCAGAATTGAACACGTCCTTAATAAACAGTTGGAAATCAGTCACCGCCAACACAATGAACTAGTCGATAAAAATAGGCAAATATTAAGAAGACTTATCGATGTTGTTGGTTTTCTCGGACAGCACGAATTAGGATTTAGAGGTCATGACGAAACAAGGGTTTCTTCAAATAGAGGAAATTTTCAAGATTTACTTAGTTTAATGGCTAAATATGATGATTGCTTAAAAAATCATTTAGAGCAGTCTAGTGTTTTTCGCGGAACGTCGAATCGAATCCAGAATGATTTCATTTCGGCTGTTGCAACCATTATTCTAAAACGAATTAAGCAGGAGATTGGCGAGGCGCGGTTCATAGCTATTGTTCTGGACGAAACAACTGATATCACTAATTTTAGCCAATTATCTATAGTAATACACTACGTTAAAACAGACGGAAGTATTCAAGAGCGATTTTTAGGTTTTAAGAATGTGTCCGAAAATCGTACAGCAGATGCATTATATACCGTAGTTTATATCGTTACTAAAGAAATTAATGGAGAGAAAAAATTAGTTGCTGAAAGCTATGATGGAGCTGCAGTGATGGCAGGACAATTAAGGGGTCTGCAAGCTATAGTTTGAGAAATTTTCCCAAGTGCTGTGTTTGTTCATTGTTTTGCTCATAAATTAAATTTAGTTTTATCCCAGTCCATCAATCACATTAAAGAGTGTAAAGTATTTTTCGTTACTTTAAATGGCATGGCTGCTTTTTTTCCAGTCAACAAAACGTACACAAGCTTTGGACTGCATTGTCCACAAACGATTGCCCATAACGGAAAACTTGTGTTAACGGTATCTGAAAATCGTGAATCACTGATTGAACTATTTGACAATATAATAGAAAATAATGAAACGTGGGACTCAGAAGCAATAAATAGTTCGAGGGGGTTTTTGGACTGTTTGAAACGAGATTTTAATTTTAATTATTTAAGAACTGAATTACATTACAAATAGGTAAGTTTCTAAAAATTGCTTCCCTTTCTTAAAATTTCACCGCACGCCCCTGGCTACAACATTTTTCATAATCGGGCGCTGATCAAACATATTTGCAATGTTCACACTAATTTTCAATCAGTATCTCACTTCTGACATCAATTGCTACGGGTTCACTTTATAAAAAACAATTTTTTTTATCACATAAAACTAATTTTTGATTAAATACTAGTACAACACAACTCATAGACTATGAGTCAGCAAGTCGACAACAAGTCTATTATAAGATAAACTCCAAATCGTTAACGTCACTTTCCTTATACATGCACTAGGAATTCACTCAAATCTCCAGAAGACCATTGATCAAGCTCGATATAAACTAACGTGTTTCTTTACACGTACGTAAACCTTTGATAACTCGTTTGGGTAGTTTTCAGACCACCATTACAATATTAACATTTGGATAAATATTCTAAGTAGGCTTTGAAATATTTACTCAAAGCTAATATGGATTATATTTTCAAAAGCTTTTATTTAAGTTCACTTGTATGTTAGTTAGCATGTACGTTTGGGCCGAATTTTGCAAGTAACTTTTGAAGCAGTTCCCCTTATCGGAATTGACTGAAATTTGGTATGCATACATAAACCCGATGACAGGACAATATTATGGTGTCCAATCGTAAATGTTTTATACAGGGTGTGTAATAAATATTGCTAAAGCGTACAAAACAGTTCTCGTTATCGGAATTGACTGAGATTTGGTTAACATCAATAAACTTGATGACAATACATTATTATGGTATCCAGTAGTGATTGTCTTATACAGGATGCGTAAAAAATATTACTAAAAAGGTAAAAATAAAATAAATTAAAAAAAATATTTTTTAAAAAAGCTTTTATTTATAAACTATTGAACTGAAAAGCAAAAAATATGAGACGTCATCACTCTTGAAATAAAGCCTCAATCTATTCAGAATTTTTTTTTAAAGTTCGTGTTTATATAAGTTTAATTACTTTTTACTTTAATCTATAAATTATAGCTTTTTTTAAATGTTTTTTTATATTTATTTATTATTTATTCATTAGCTTTTTTTTATATTTTTTGGAGAGGTTATAGAATAGTAAAACAGGAACATGGTGTCCATTTGTTGCTATTAGAAATGGATTTTTCATAAAGCGTATTTTACGTTAAGAAAATGGATATTTTACCTTAAATATCTCGAAACCAGTTATATTTTCACACAGAATATGTTATATAAAATTTGCTTCGGTTTTTCCGTAGTTTCTAAACATTTAGTATAATATAATAGTATATTTCATTAGAAGTCTGGGAATAAGGGTTTTTCTATTCGCGCGTGACAAATTCTCATGTCATTGAAGCACGGAAATATCTATTTCCCGACGTGTAATGAACGATATTTTTATAATACCCCTCTAAACACGACAACACAATAAGTATAAAAAAAATGTATGAATTAAACTTGTAACATATTTATTTTCATAACAGTTATAAGCATCTTAAAAAATGTAATTAGAGTAAAAAAATGGAAAACTAACCAACTAACCAACTAATAATCACAACCCCAACTAATAATGTTTTTAGTTGAAGTTCTTATTATTAACATTTAGTTGGTTAGTTTTCCTTCTGGTTACTCTAACAGAAAATATTACAGAGATTTATCTAAATATTGAATTATTTACAAAAAAAAGAGAAAATAAGGACATGTTAAACAGGCGAGAGTAAAACTTTTAAAAACTTTCTTAAATTTGATTTACTTTGCTACATATTTCTGCCTTAAAGCAATATAATGGGTATTTTTATTCACGGCATGGAAAATAATATTTTCCGTGCGCTGGTCCGAAAAAGCTCACTTTATTCCAAAGGCAGAAGTATAAATAAAAAATGTTCACTCTTCTTTGGATCACCTTGTGCAGCTTCATTGTCTTTAAACTTATTTTACAGTTGAAGGCAATCAAAAGTACTTCGCTCTGATGAGAACAATATTTACGAGAGATCTAATTTGTATTGACATCATAAGGGCTAACAATTCATTAAACGCCCTAGTATCAGAGGAATCAGTTTTTTATTATACGCAATGGGTCCTGACAAGAAAAGATGATTAATGATTCGTCAATACTTAATAACCAAATCTAGCTTCGATATGGTTAAACAATCGGGGCCGATATCAAGATATAATAAACAAATTTAAACATAATATGAATTCATTGTTATATTTTCATATATGGAGGTCATTTATTATTTGTATATTGTAAATTATTATGTCATGTAGAGAGAAATTAATTTTTTAAAAAAGGGTTCGTATCATTTAAGTTATCTCTATAAAACTGCTACTAAATTTGACATATTTTTATGATGTATTTAAGTAAATAAGACATACTGAATATCATACAGAATTTAAGATAAGCTGCTCACTTTTTCTTTACCGTTTAGCATGGCTGCTTCTCAAAGTGACATTTCATTAAAACAATATAACGTCTTAAAAAATGTACTGCAATTTGAATCTCATTGGACAAAAACGAGACCATAATGAATAAGGTGCTTTTCCTAAATCCCTCTAACCCAAAATTGTGTAATTTCGTTTGCCCTAGCTAACGAGAATGTTTCGTAGATTAATTAGTGGTTAAATATTTAACATGCCTTCAGTAAGAATTATACAAAACAGTGGCATCAGAGATTGGCACTAGAATGAAAAATTGTGTCAAAACCAGTATGAGAATAATACTAAAATTATTTAACAAACACACTCAAAGAAAACTTAAATTCACACCTTTTCTTAATCTTTAAATCGTTTATTGTTATTTTCATCTTCATTTTTAAAACAGTCCATTTGGAATGGTATGACACTAAGTACCACTGATGATCCTGAACAAGGGGCTTAGATGATGTTGCTCTGCCGCTCTCAATACAGAATTAAAAAACTTAAGCTTAAAACATGAAAATTTAAAATCAATAGGTATGCCCAATTCTATACATAATTGATAAATCCAATAATTTTTAACATTTTCCGTGGCTAAAACACTAATGTTGTGAGGCCAAGTTTCAGAGAAAAAAAAAGATATGCCCAGTTGCAAATCAAATGTGGTTACATTTCAGTATTCTTGTTCCTGTTCTAAATAACCAAACCCAAAATTAGAAATCTTTGTATAAATATACATTATTACTATTACAGATTTACTTTATACCCCTAGTACAATAATGTCAGGGACTAGAATAAAATTCAGTTAAAAACTGAATAAACTGAATAAAAAAATAATATAAACAACTGAAATTCATTCATTGAACCTAGCTTGGAATTGGCTTCAAGCCGAGATGTGTTTGAAAAACAAACGCCGAGGAGAATTATTGCTTTTTTCTTTATATTTTAATAAGAATGAAATTGTAAATAATTGTGAGATTCTAGTTCCTGTTCAGTGCCAAATAAACAAAACAAAAAGAGAAAACTACAAAATTGTGACCTTTGACAAAAATAACATGACAGCATACTTCAAGTTGGAAATCAGCTGATTCTAAGACGGCTGAAAACGTTTATGTCGTCAAACGAAACGGCTCGGTTTAAGTCCACCCTAAAATACTTTTGGTTTGACTTGAGTATTCCGAACCGGATGAAAACTCATTATTGCACGTTTAATTTGCTCTTCTTAAGCTGCTTACATAAGCGACTTGGCTTTATGTTGGCTTAAAAACGTCGATATAAACGTATTGTGTGTGTAACTCAAGTTCTGCACGAGGGAAGTTAATTTTGTTTATTAGTTTAGATTTTACTTTCGGTTTAGCTGGAAGCAACACCGGATACAAAATGTTCATACCTCATTTCTGATTGAATATAATGAATTTCAGCATGTAGCCGTGGTAATTAAGAAATTAATAATATAATAACTGAAATTCTGCAATTCTTTTTTACTTCCTAACATTCTGAATTATACGATTCTTAAAAGAGGTTTAATTAAACATTTCACGTTCAGCCAAGGCTCTCACAATTTTAGCCCATAAGGCGTACTGTAGTTTTAATTTCTTTAGGACTTAGTATTAGGTCTTATAGCGAAATCCTTTTTGTGCAACAGATGTAGTAGACGGAAAGATAAAGACAAAATTTAATTTTAATACTGATTATAATCCATTCCGTTTATTTATTGCGTATACAGCGGAAGATTATTAACATAATACTAACATTTCTATTCTCTTAAGTATGATAGGATAAAATAATATTTTACTTTAAACTGGGCAACGTAAGACCCTTCCGCAGCTTTTTCTAATACATTAGATATTTAGTAATAAAACATTATTAGTAGTTATCTAGTTTTACAATAATACACATAAATAATTTTTATTTCTGAAAAAAGATACAGAGCTTTTTTCTCTCGAAAGAGGAAGAATTCACTGCAATGAAAAAAAGATAAATTGACTTTTATTTATCATAGTATACGGTTTCGCACCGAGTTATTTAGAAATGTATACAAATTAAATTTTCTTTATAAAGTGAAATATTTACTACGAACGAAACTCGAGTAAAATTTCTTTACAAATCGATTTTGTACAATTACTTATGAAACTAAGCAGGATCATGAAACTTCTAGTTTAGGGATATTACGTCCATTACATACTTGATTAAGTGCCTTAAAATCCATTAACATAGTGATAGGAAAGAAAAAAGAAGTAAAAAATTGACAATATTTGTTTCTTTCATTTTTTTTTCGATAGTTTTAATTACTAAATTGAAAATAAAATAAATTCATTTATATTTCATTTTCTTAAAAAAAGGAAGTTTTAGGGGCAATAAAAATTGATTTTGATTTTAATAGGCCGCCATTTTGTCTAGATTTACATCAACTTTTACCAGTTCATGTATCTAAGATTTACATTTTGTTCAAGGTTTAAAATTAATCGGAAAAAATTTAAACCATTTTATTATAGTCCAGTAATCAGGGGTTTGGGGACGTGCAAATTACTAAACTGAACTTTTCTTTTGCAAATGATACTTCATTAGGGCTTTTTAGGAATGTGCAGAGAACTCACACGTAGGCTGTCTGATTCGCAAAAAAAATGTCAAAAAAAAAAAAAGCGGTCGGTCCAATATCTTCCAAAATATTACAAATTTCTTTTAATCATCTCTGGATATTTTGGTAATAACGAGTTGACTGACGTCATCTGTGTAAGGGTTATGATGTCATATGCTTTTTTAAAAACAGTACCCCATATATTATTATTTTTTTTAAATCACTGGAAGATTCCAAAAAAAATTATGTTACATGTCCTATATCTAAATTCAGGGGTTTAACCCCCAAATCCCCTCTTAAATACTAAATACGCCACTGAACAGAAGTATCAAAATTTGACATTCACTGCATGGCATTTTGAAACGCCATTTCCTCGAAAACAGTTATATGTAGGTAAAGGAAATGTAACATAAAATATGTTTGATAAGCGATTTAAAAATAATAATAATATACGAGATCTTGTATTAAAAAATGTGTATGACATCATAACTTTACACAATTGACGTCACAATCAAATCGTTTTCACCAAATGATCAGGAGACGAATAAATCAATTTAACGTGTAAAACAGTTTTTTGAACTTATGAACAGATTTTGAAGTATTAAATTCATTCCTGTTAAATGTTCCACCATATATATACATATGCTATTGATTTATTCGTCTCATGATCATTTGGTGGAAACGATTTGATTGTCAACTGTGTAAAGTTATGATGTCATACACATTTTTTAATACAAGATATCGTATATTTTTATTATTATTTTTAAATCGCTTATCAAATATATATCAAAAAAAAAATATATATATATATATATATATATATATATATATATATATATATATATATATATATATATATATATATATATATATATATATATATATATATATATATATATATATATATATATATATATATATATATATATATATATATATATATATATATATATATATATATATATATATATATATATATATATATATATATATATATATATATATATATATATATATATATATATATATATATATATATATATATATATATATATATATATATATATATATATATATATATATATATATATATTATATATATATGCTTATATAAATAATATCAGGTGTCTCTTTTAAATAAATAATGTTTTAAAAGAATCCTGGCAGTTACAACAAAACAAAACTTACAACTTCCGAATTTAGGTTTGTTTTTGTTTCTTGCAGTAACTACTGTGAGAGGGTTGCAAAATAAAGCCACTCACCCTGTACATTTAGATTCGAGACATCTTACATAAATACATAAGGTCAATCATAAGAAGTGATAAAACAAATAAAACGCTCAATTCAAAACCTTTCGTAAAATATTAATTTTTCTAAACATAACTATTTATTTCACCTTGTTTAACTTTATCCTATTTAAAAGTCAGTTAAAGGTATTTAATGTTATGATGGTGAAATTATGTAGAAATTACATTAATCGAACGTTCATCCTAGCACGAATTACATATTTTTTTGCAATTAATTTTTTTATCATTTGTGAATTAATCAAAGAAAATAAATATTGAGAAAGTCATTTTCTACCTGAAAAATTTCCTGCCCGATTTTCGACTTCATGAAAAGCGATTACTGCTTATTGGAGTGAAATAATAACTTACAGTGGAAAAAATATCGTAAATGCGAAACCCGCAATGTCCTGTTAAAGAATATGGATCACTTAACAAATCATTTCATATTACATATTAAAAATATAGATTACAGTTTTTTTTGCTTTTTTCAAAATACATTTCAAATAAATTTATAAAAGCTGGTATTAATAATATTATTAGCAGATAACTGCATTTTCATTGCAGACCCATATATCTTTAACCTAATAAAATACACAATTCCTTACTAATTTGGTTATATAAGATACTAGTTTTATAGAAGTGAAAAACATCTTTGGCGTACTTTTCACTGAAAAAATAGCATTATTAGTTACTTCGAATATCATCACATCATTTTCTAATTAAACAGATTTATGTAAAATACTGCAACATACCACAGAAATGCTAAAATAAAATATCTTATTTGAGACATGTGAAAAAGTCGTTTAACCAATAATAATACCCTAATTTTATTCTTTATTTCTTTCCTATAAATAACTGTTATTATCTTTCCTTTAAATAACTGTAGATATATGTATATTATTGTAGAAAGATTATACATACAATTACTTTGCTTCTATTTCTGTTCTATTTATCTTGTTTTTCTATTCCATTTCTAGTCTCGTTCTATTCTACACTGCTGAACAGAGCAAACAGTAGATAAAGTTTCAATTCAAATGTTTTTAAAACAAGAAGAGATATTGAAATAAGGTTTTTAGTTGCCTTGCAAATTATATCGCATATTACCGACTTTAAGCGTGAAACTTATCTAAGCTAAAATGTATTTATACAGAGCGATAAACAATGCTTTTTGTTTGAAAATTTACGAAAATGATTTGTGAGTTCTAATTGCGAAATCAGGTTACCGCCTTTAAAAATTGTAAAAAAAAATACAAAGTTTTTAACATTTTCATAATTTTTTTGGGATATGCTTTTTTTGAAAAAAATAGATTTTTCTTACATATTAAGCTGTAATTTTTTATTAGCGGTTTGATGTAATTTTTTCTTGCTAGAGAGCCCTTAAGTTTTTTCATATAATTTGAAAGATCTGCACTACATAGAATATACAGGGTATGCAAAAAATATGTTAAGGTTATTTGAAAACCTAGCGATCCTAATTATCTAGTACGTATATTTCAATACCCTGTAGCATAAAAAAGAATTTAAATCTGAAAGTTTTTATTTAAGTTTTAAAAAGTACTGAATATTTTCTCCAAACGGGTTTTTTATCTTCTGACTAACTTTGTTATTTTTAAAAATACAGGTGTTGCTTTTAAAACCAAATTTGCTAGTACCGGGTGACACAGAAGACATGTAAAAGGATGCCATTTCTGCAACTTCCTAAGTGGCAAATTTTCTATAAAAAAAACAATTGAAAGTTACTTTCTATTTCTTTATTTCTACAATATACAATAAAATTTGCACAAACCGAAAACTGCACATCAGTTTATTTCTATTCTATTTCTATTCTATTTCTATTCTATTTCTATTCTATTTCTATTCTATTTCTATTCTATTTCTATTCTATTTCTATTCTATTTCTATTCTATTTCTATTCTATTTCTATTCTATTTCTATTCTATTTCTATTCTATTTCTATTCTATTTCTATTCTATTTCTATTCTATTTCTATTCTATTTCTATTCTATTTCTATTCTATTTCTATTCTATTTCTATTCTATTTCTATTCTATTTCTATTCTATTTCTATTCTATTTCTATTCTATTCTATTTCTATTCTATTTCTATTCTATTTCTATTCTATTTCTATTCTATTTCTATTCTATTTCTATTCTATTTCTATTCTATTTCTATTCTATTTCTATTCTATTTCTATTCTATTTCTATTCTATTTCTATTCTATTTCTATTCTATTTCTATTCTATTTCTATTCTATTTCTATTCTATTTCTATTCTATTTCTATTCTATTTCTATTCTATTTCTATTCTATTTCTATTCTATTTCTATTCTATTTCTATTCTATTTCTATTCTATTTCTATTCTATTTCTATTCTATTTCTATTCTATTTCTATTCTATTTCTATTCTATTTCTATTCTATTTCTATTCTATTTCTATTCTATTTCTATTCTATTTCTATTCTATTTCTATTCTATTTCTATTCTATTTCTATTCTATTTCTATTTCTATTCTATTTCTATTCTATTTCTATTCTATTTCTATTCTATTTCTATTCTATTTCTATTCTATTTCTATTCTATTTCTATTCTATTTCTATTCTATTTCTATTCTATTTCTATTCTATTTCTATTCTATTTCTATTCTATTTCTATTCTATTTCTATTCTATTTCTATTCTATTTCTATTCTATTTCTATTCTATTTCTATTCTATTTCTATTCTATTTCTATTCTATTTCTATTCTATTTCTATTCTATTTCTATTCTATTTCTATTCTATTTCTATTCTATTTCTATTCTATTTCTATTCTATTTCTATTCTATTTCTATTCTATTTCTATTCTATTTCTATTCTATTTCTATTCTATTTCTATTCTATTTCTATTCTATTTCTATTCTATTTCTATTCTATTTCTATTCTATTTCTATTCTATTTCTATTCTATTTCTATTCTATTTCTATTCTATTTCTATTCTATTTCTATTCTATTTCTATTCTATTTCTATTCTATTTCTATTCTATTTCTATTCTATTTCTATTCTATTTCTATTCTATTTCTATTCTATTTCTATTCTATTTCTATTCTATTTCTATTCTATTTCTATTCTATTTCTATTCTATTTCTATTCTATTTCTATTCTATTTCTATTCTATTTCTATTCTATTTCTATTCTATTTCTATTCTATTTCTATTCTATTTCTATTCTATTTCTATTCTATTTCTATTCTATTTCTATTCTATTTCTATTCTATTTCTATTCTATTTCATCAACCAACAAATTATACCATCCCTTTGTTTCATAATCCTGTAACTGCTACACCTTTCAAGTTTAAAACTGTTACATGTTTGCAATAAAAAAATACAGAATATAAAGCAGTAAGTTCCTATTTTACTTTTAAAGGGGATAACAAAAATTGTTTCTGTCATTAATATCTTCTACCTTAAACCATATTCTATTTCTTAAATTTAAATTTCATTGGTATATCCCTACGGATCCCTACTATCTTTACGAAAGTATGTATGAAGCTTTTGTTTATTGGACGTATCTAAACGTATATATTAAAACTTAAATTTTAATATTTTATGTGGAGAATATTGTTTTATATACATACAGATTACCAATCTTGGGCAGGTGGTCTTGCAAACGACACATTCCGTTTTAAATAAAGTTCAATTCGCTATTCGGTTTCAATGAACTACACTCGAATTTATCTTTCCATTCAATAGCAGAAATAGCGCTTTTCTTAAAATTGGAAATAGAGCAGGTGTTGTTAACAGAAAGAGGAATTCTGAAGCGTAGCTATTTCCATAATTGAACTAATTTTTAGAAAAATGTTTTCCAGACGGATGATAATAATATAAGTTAACTTTAAAGTTAATTATTTGATTTTCTTTTCGTAATTATCCTATCTTCGTTGTAAACTGGTTTGTCACAAAAATGCTGCTTAAATCATGTGACATATTTGATGATGAATGCAAAGTTAGAAAAATACTTTTAAAAAGTGAAATACTAAAATATTCACTAAAAGAAAATTGAGTTGAACCAACAGTTTTCTAAAGTTTTGGTCTGTTAAGAAGATGTTGCAAATTCATATGCCTGTGTTTAAATTTAGAGAAAAATATTTATATTAGGCTGTAAGCTACAGTTGCGGAAAATGTCAGAAGTTATATAGATTTAAAGATACATTAAACCGGAAACGAAACAATAGAATTAAGAAATTAGGTTTTTTTTTACCTATACCTATAGAAAATGCGCCCTTTCCCAACCGTGAGGGGTTTAAATAGAAAAAGCAAGGGTTTTTTAAAGATTATCGTTACTTGTGTGCTAAGCCCATCATGTATGCCCAGTTTTAGCTGTTTAGGTTCAGGAGAAATACCTAAAGGTTTTTAATGATAACCAATGAATGTGTCTCTCAGGAAATCTTATTAATAAAACCTGCAGAGCTGCAGCAATGAATTATTACATTTTATATTCAATTTTTTTTTTATTTAAATTCAAAAGTTGCTTTATTCTTCTTTTGTTAAAATCAATTCTGGTAAAGGCTTTAGTAAGCCTAATAAAAGTATACAGAAAGTGTGAATAGTATTAATTTAGCTAAGGCACAGAGAATTTGAAGTCACTCTTTAGTTTTTAACATATGCCGCAAAATAACAGACAGAGAGATGGACCGACGGAATTGATAAAAATATTTTTGAATATCTATCTAGGGACGCTGAAACCTGGAATATGTAAATTCAAAGACGGTGATTTTTTACAATTACAAATATTTTATTTCGCCGCCATTTTGTTCCTCCATCTTGGTTAGTACCACAGTTTTAACTAGTGCATCTCTATACCACAATTAGTTGGGCATACAATTTGAAATCAATCCATAAGTAGTTTTTTCAGGCTGAATTTTTAAATATTTTATTTAGCTGCCATTTTGTTCCTCCATCTTCGAATCGTACCAAAAATTTACCAATTGACTCCTATATACATGATTTTGGTGCAAAATTTGAGTTAAATTCGATATAGCTTTTTAGTAATCATTTTCATATTACATTTTTACCAAAATTTTACCAGGTCATTCCCATATAACCCCTAATTTTTGACCAAAATTTGAAGTCGGCAAGTAGTTCTTTAGCCGCGGAGAGACAGACCGATAGACACACAGAAGACGGCATCTAGGGACCCTGAAACGTAAAGATCTGCAAAAATCTCGAATGATGATTTTTTCACGATTATAATACTTCACTTTTACTAGGGAAGTAAAAAGAATTAAACCGCTAACTGGTCTTTTTAAAAATGATATGCATGTATGTACCTTTACTAGACAAAAAATCAAACCCATTTACCTCAGATTAGGACAAATATATTATACAGTGGTTTCAAATTATATTCTCGAACATCTTACACTAATAACAAATTGAAATTTATTAAAAAAAAATAAAACAACACACTTTGGAGATAACGTGAGGCATTTAATACCTTTATTTAACAGAATTGTTTTATATTGTCTGACAAAAAATAAGATCATTACTATTATATTAAAGTCTAATTCGTAATTATTTATTCTAAATGTGTCTGTGTTGTATTAAAATTTAAGGTTAGATTATTTTATTTTTATATTTTCCCATAATAGTTATCGTTGTGTTTTGTATTATACATGTACGTATTTTTTAAAATGTATTCGAACTGATTCCTATTATAAAATCGTATTTTATTTCCTTGGAATTAACAAAACTCAAAACTCAACGAAATATGCATTCTTACACTGAAAAGTTGGAGGGACCAAATCACGTGTTTTTTAATTTTCTTGTTATTGCACACCTAAAATCTTCATATTAATAAAACATAAAGTAGCAGAGCTGCAGCAATAAGATGCCCTACATGATGTAAACTCGGTGACCATGTATAGGGTGGTCGGTAATGAATGCGCCAAAAAGCAATCCTAGATTAAACTCGTCAAAATAATGATATTGAGTCAAAGATGCCTTAAAATGTCGCTCATTAATGAGATACGGGATGTTAATGTTTAAATCACGAAATTGTTTTTTTTTTATAGATCAAGCTGTTTTTGAGATATCGACATAAAAACTGGCAATTGGGAGTTTTCGAGGATGCGGAATACGACTGAATTCTATCTTTTCATGTAATATGTAAAGGGCGCTTGTTACACCCTATACACTCGTTATTTCATGCCATAAACCAAGCAACATTTTAAGCTATATTAACCAGCATACTCAAAAAATTAACTCCAATTTAGTAAAATTTACCCCTTTTTGTCTTTAAAAACTTCCTAATTGACATTTAATCTAAGAGATTTTAACTTTTGGTTGAACAGTGGACATTTACTCCAAAAATTTCTAAACTTTAAGGTTTATTTTAATGGTTTAAATCTACAAATAATTACATACTAAAATGACTTTAACGCCGAAAGATGTTTTAGGCAAAAAGAAGACAGTCTTACTTTAATCTAACCTAAAAAATTCCCTTCGAAGTCAAAGGCATTTTTAATAAACTTAAGTTCCAAGTTCTTACCTCAAATAATGTCTTCATGGTTAACCTTGAAATATGGGCGAAATATTAGATATTTTAGCCTTTTAAAATTGGACTGCTAGGCTTTTTTTAGTAAGAAACAAAACCAATTTTAAACAATTTTAATAACCTCGAAAGAGACCTTTCTAATTTTTCAGACCAGTAAGAAAAGCGGGCCAACTCTTGGTTCCTAACTAGTTAAAATAATTTCTCCAATGAAAAATATTCATTACGTCATTAAGGTCACAGAACGGAGTGTTTCCCTTCCAAATTGGTAATATAATACATAATACCATACATCAACAGTAAATTCTAATTTTAGATTTTAGAATGCCAAAACACAAAAATGAAACAAATAAACAATTTAAAATTAAATTTACTTACAAAAAGATGGACTGCCAATGGGATCACCCATTTCTCCTTTATTAGCGGAAATATTTATGTCACATTTTGAGGAATTAATATTTGACAGCAATAACAATTTAAAATCACATGTTATCTATTGGACTCGTTACGTCGAGGATGTTTTCTGTATATGGGATAGTACAGAAAGGAGACTATCCCAATTTTTAGATTTTCTAAATACAATTAATCCAAAAATTCAGTTTACAATGGAATTAGAAGATAACAACGAAATCAACTTTTTAGATATAACTATAAAAAGAATCAATAAACAACTTAAATTTAACATATACAGAAAACCAACAACACTAGACACAGTTATTCATAACCATTCTAAACAGTCTTGGAGAATAAAAATGTCACCTTTTCATAGTTTCGTACATAGGCTATTAACCTTTCCCTTAAGTAAAGAAGACTATAATAACGAGTTAAATGTACTAAAACAAATTGCAAGAAATAACGGTTATAATGAATCTCTAATAGATAACATGATAAAGAATAAAAAACGCAAAATTCTTAGATGACAGTTTTATAGTGTCACGCCTCAATCAACCAAAAATTTTAGGTTTTTAAATTATATTCCCAATTATAGTGACAAAATATCAAATAAGCTTAGTAGATTAGGTTGCAACACAAATTCTGTAAATAAACTAAATTTAGGTAGTGTTTTAATAAATAATAAGGAAAAAATTTGTCAGTCTAATAAATCAGGTGTGTACAAAGTTAAATGTAAGGACTGTGAAGCTGTCTATATTGGGCAAACAAGTAGAAATATCCAAACAAGAGTAAAACAACACCGTAACTCTATTTTATATAATGTTAAAAATTCAGGATTATCTGCTCATTGCATAGAAAACAACCATTTTATTGAGACCGATAATGTAATGTTATTACATCAAGAAAATAAAGGTAAACGTTTGGATCTTTTAGAACAACTTGAAATTAAAAAATCTTTATCAAGGAATTCACTCACAACGAATGACCAACAAAATTTCCAAATTACCCCAATAATAAACAGTCTTCTAAGTACCTATAATATAAATGTAAAAAATCCCATTTTAAATAGATAGGCAATAAAACTAAATTGCATTATGCACACCATTAAATATAGCTCATTTTTAGTTTAGTATTCACTGAAGTATCTTTTGAGAAAGGCCTAAAAAGCCGAAACATATGTAGAGTAACTCTCTAATAAATGAAACATTAAAAAGCCAAAGTTTTTTTTAAATAAACCACTATAAACCACTAAATAAACAAGGTGTGATTAAATTATATAGATATTCTTCAGAGTATCATAGAAACATTAAAAAGCTGGCAAAAAGTAATGCCATAAATCATTTGAACATTTCTTCAACATCAAATGATTTTCGAAATGATTTAGTTCAACCCGAGATCAAGACGCAATCAATAAATTATGATGATGGTGATGCGCCGATGGATTTGCCAGGGGAACCTGTGGATGGTGAAGGTGATCTTGGTTATGGTACGAAGCTAGATGATCAGCTCTCCTTTATAAGTGAACTTAGAAAATGGGCTTTGTCAGACAAAATAACTTTAAGATCTTTTAGCCATAGAAAGAGCTTCTTCACCTTATATGTATCTTACTAACGAGCAAGATTTTACTATGGCATATTTGGCTCATTATCATTATGTTGAGAGGTTTAATGTAGGATTACATTTTGGCGCATCCATTACCTACCACCCCTGTATTTTATTCTAACACCTAAACTATTATCTACACCGAAACGCTTCTTGTTTTTTTAGCCAATACTTCTTCCAAATGCGTATTTTCTATTTTCTTTTTACATAATTAAATTAGTATTTAAAATATTACTATTATCATTGATGTCATCGCATACAACAATGCAATTTTTATTGACTTTATCCATTTACAATCTGTACGACATTTTCAAACGATAAAAAAATCCGATTTACATGAAAGGAACGAACAATTACACCGCCTCTTCGAAATATCTAGTTAAAGATAATATAAGTAATGGTTTCATTATCTATTCTCTAAGCTTACTTTAAATGCAAAAACTTGTTGAAAACCTTTTATGCAAATAGATACAACAATTAGTGTCGATTTTTATATTATCTCTGTCGCGGAATAAATACCTCGACTTATTTGCTTTGCGTTAATTGCTTTCAGTTAATATTTTGATTATTATGAAACTGGAGCGAGCTTCGAATATTATTTATTGGTTGGTGGCGACTACCTGACAATTGAAGCTTGATATCGCCGGTGCCAACTTGGTTAACGTAAGGAAAACGTTTTGTATAGGGTGTCCAGAATTCAATGGCTTTACATGGTATCTCGGTTATTTGGAAAGACACATGGTTGCGGTTTTCACATCATTAGCAACTTTTTTGTGAAACAAAAGTCCGGTTTGTTTCTAAAATACAGGGTGAAATTGAAAACGTTGCATTTTTGGACCTCCCTCCTATCTTGGTTATCGTTTAACTTATCAGAAGAGTAAGAAGTGGTTCTAAGGTAGTTTTCTACATAGAATCTAGTGGTGTATTTTAACTTTTGCTGCTGGTAGTAATTTTTATAATATGACCCATAATTAGTCTTACAGACATCTAAGTGAACACCCCGCTTATTGTAAAAGTATTTAATTATATAGCTAAAAGCGTTGTGTGTCAAACAAATAACCATTTAAACACCAGAAGTATCGTAGAACCAGAGCTCTCAAAGATACTTTAGAAAAGTATCAACTTACTAGATAAGTTACTTTCTGAAAAAGTATCTGAAGTTGTTTTTAGTATCTAGTTACTCTTTAAAAAAAGGAACTTAAGTACATATCTTAAGTAACTTTTTAAGATACTTTTTTACTTACCTTGTATATTATTTATTAAGTTTCGTAACGTATAGGTTAGGTAATGTATTTCTTATCTTTATTAATTTAGGAAGGTACAGATCTGGAAAAATTTTCAGAGCATCATTTTTTTCACGATTACAATACTTTCCTTTTAAGAGGGGAGTAAAAATTACTACAGTGCGTAACAACATCATTGTAACTATCGAAGCATATGTTTTGCACATTTCACTTATTTTTATGAAATTCTTTTCTTCCAATATTTAGGTACCCATCACTTATAAAAAAAATCACTCTCCGAAGTTCATTCTAGCATTCAGGATTTGATGATGGCCGAGACAGAGCTGGCTGTAAACGAGCTCAAATTTAGGTTAGAAATTCTAGATAAAAATAAAACAATTCTGATGAAAATTAGTTAAATAAAATTGTAATATAAACATGAGCCTTCGGCCACTGGCTCTCATATATGAAGTCAACGCTTCAATGTACATCCCTTTGGCACTGGATACCCCAAGACGCCACAACCATGCATACATCCCTAGCCAGAACCACGCAAAATTAATTGTTATTAATAGAAAAATGTAGTTTTGTAAGATAAACGTAAATTGAAATTGAAATTTTTAACTTTTAATTAATAAGAAATTAGATTACATCATTCCATCTTTCTCTTATTAATTATTTTTTACAGTTAAATTAACATTTGTTGCACCCTCTGATAGGATCAGAGTCCGGAAGTGTGTGTCCATAAGCCAATCCCAGAAAAAAAGTTAAATACAAAAAAACTCGTCACAGGTTTGGTTCCCAATCGATTTATTGGATATATTACCGTAAAAACCCGATTTTAGTTAAAACCCGATATTCCCAGGAAAATCTAGTTTTAACTGTGCTTCCCAGTTAATTCTAGATTTAACTAGTTAAAACTGGAATTGTCTGATAATCTTAGTTAAAACTAAAAAATTGAAACGTAATTAATTTTACACAGTTTTAACTAGTTAAAACTAGTTTTTACTAAGTCAGTAAAAACTGCAATAGACCAAACTCAAGGTTGCGGCTCCATTGACCCGCGGAGCGTAGCATTTTGTAACAGGCGATGAGCGGATGGGAATCTGTTTTCTGATTGGTCGCTAGAAATGTGGTATGATTTAATCGAGTAGTCATAGTGTGCCGTACAGTTGGTGATATCTATTTAGGACGTGACGACTGTGCCGCGCTCCAACGCAGAGATACGACTTATTCCTTTTGTTTTTACCGTTAGTTCGCTTACTAAACTACTGTTACCATTAGAAATGTGGCTGATATGGAAGAAAATCAGTTCAGGAATCAATCAGGAACACTATAGAAACAGCGGTTTTTGGAAAAGATTTTACAAAAAGAAGAAAAAGAAAAAAAAAGAAAGTCACTATACCGTTATGACAGGAGACATGTATAACAAATTGATGAGCGAAGTACAGGAAGCAGAATTAGCTGCAAACAAAACACCGTTACAAAGCAGGAGATTTAAGAGATTTAAAATTATTGGGGTTGGCGAAACGAAAAAATTGACATCCAGAACTGAACCTATTAAATATTCTCTACCTGTTAAGGATATTTTTGACATTATTGAAGCAGCACACGTTGCTATTGGACATGGGGTCGAGATAGGTTAAAAACTGAAACTTCAAGGAAATACGCAAATATAACTATTGACATGATACATATTTTTCTACCTCTGTGTAAAACCATATAATATGTATTGTAAAATTTAAATATTTTTTTTAGATCCTTGAGAAGTCTGATATTATATGTTTAATTATTTTTTACTTTTCAGGTCAACAGTTAATAAACAAAAAAAAAGGTAAAATTGCCTTTATCCACAATTTCCATCTTACATAATTTCACTATCTACATATAACAGAGTTTATATATTATATCTTATATTTCATTTTATTTTAATTTTTTATTTATTTATTATTGTCAATATTGTTATTAATATTATTAATAGTATTTGTTTGTTCTACTTTTTTGAAATAGTTTGTTAAAAATAAATTAAATCCTTTTTATTTTCCTTCATAAAAAGAATAGGCCACGATCCCACGTATAAAAAAAAGTTGATTACCAGCAGGCTCTAACTTCGTATACAGCTTAATAGTGACGAGTCCGACAATTTTTTCCACTTGGTCCGTGGCATATTATCCTTCTGCGCGTCAGAAGACATGCCAATTTTACCAGTTGTGGAAATGTGACACCGCAACAAGCTGGCACTCTCAGGGGTGCTTAATTAGGCTTAAATATGTATAAGTATACTATTGTCCGACAAAAAAAAATGATAAATTTAGCCAGTCCGACACTCCGAAAAAGTTATAAAATCGACAAAGAAGTTTTTCGAGGTCCAGGGACTCTAAAACGTAAAGATCTGTAAAAATCTCGGAGGGTGATTCTTTCACGATTAAATATTACTTCCTTTTACGAGGGAAGTAACACTACCACATAAATCATAAAAAAATAGTTCTTAACATTTTCTTTATAAATATACTGTGTGCATTATTATTATTTCTACAGGAATTGTATTATAAATTTCAATCGACTTGAATATAGGGTTAAATATTCCTTGGTGTGTATTGCTTTTCTTACACCTACAATCTACTCACTACGTAAAAACTAATTTTAACTAAAATATATTTAGTCAAAACTAGAATTAACTGATAATATTTGTTAACTCTAGTTTTAACTAGTTAAATCTAGAATTAACTGGGAAACACAGTTAAAACTAGATTTTTTTAGGAATATCGGGTTTTAACTGAAATCGGGTTTTTACGGTAACAGATATATGAAACAGATGTGTAAAGTGTACAACCTATTATAAAACTCTTAGACTGCAGAAATATAATATTAATAAATAAATATTATATTATATTAAATATTAGTTACCTCTGTGTAGTGGAATTCTTTACGAGAGAAGTTGTGAATTTAGTTATTTAGTATAAGGGAAGTATTGTAATCGTGAAAAATCACCTTCCGAATTTTTTTCATTCTTTACATTTCAGGGTCTCTAGATGCCGAAAACCAAGTTTTCTAAATTCCGTCGGTCGATCTGTCTGTCAGGCTATCTGTTCGCGATATAGCTAAAAACAACTTACCCGATTCACTTTAAATTTTGGCTAAAAATTAAGGGTCATATGGGGATGACCTGGTAACATTTAGGTACGAATCCAAGATAGCGGAAGAAAATAGCGGCTTAATAGAATACTTAAAAATTCAGCCTGAAGAAACTACTTAATGGACTGATTTCAAATTATGTGTTAAATAACTAACTCTTGTAGAGAGATGAACTAGTAAAATTGTAGTACTAATTCAAGAAGGCGGCCAAATGAAATGTTTGTAATCGTTAGAAAATCACCCTCTCAGGATGTAAAACCTTCAAGTTTTAGCGTCCCTAGATGCCAAAAAATATGATTTTTCAATTCCGATGGTACGCCGTTCTATCAGTTTAGTTGTCTGTCTGTCAATTCGCGGCATAGGATAAAAACTACTTATCAGATTGTTTTCAAATTTTAGTATTTTAGTCAACAATTAAGGGTTATATGATGATAACCCGGTAAAAATCCAATTTGCCAGGACAAGATGTCGCGGCGTAGTGAAACGTTAAAATAATATTACTAAAAAACTAATTATACAATTTCCTTGAAATTTAGCACAAAAGTCAAGTATTACATAGAAATGAAATGATAACATTTGGGTAAGAATATAAGATAGCAAAACAAAATAGCGATCTAATAAAATATTTCAGCCTGAAAGAACCACTTATTAGAATAATTTAAAATTTTGTGCAAGCATTAAGTGCAGTATATGCTACGAATTCAAGATGGTGAAACAAAATGGCGCCAAAAAAAAATTTTAAAATCAGCGTAAAAATCTTATTAAATTGACTTTATAAATTTTACAAATTCAATATGATATAACAAAATGGCGGTGTGTGTCAATGTAAAAACTACTTATCGAATTTATTTCAAATTATGCCCAAAAAACAAGTGTGGCGTAGGTAGATACTAATTAAATATTGGTAGGAAACTACTATGTTGGAACAAAAGGGAGCCCAGTAAAAATGTTTGAAAAGAGAGCATATTTATATCTGTTCCTAAATAACTATGTACTGAACTGAATTGGGTCCCACTTCACTATTCCTAATAAAAGAAGATATTCATAACAAGGGAAGTTCCGGGTAAAGGAAATTTACCAATTTTTTATATATTTTTTTAAATATAATTTTAATATTTTGATATTAATATTATTCATTGTGTTCCTCCATAAAAAAAAGGTTTTATTTTAGAAAATGAAACTTTACCGGATATGGTAATATATGATTAAAAAAAAATTAATAAGACCAAATCTTCACAAAAATGTATTTATTTAGGTTCGACGCATTTCGGTTAAACTACCATTTTCAAGAGTATGTAAATATCTAAAAAAATGCCAAAATTCAGTTAGTCAGGAATAAAATAATATAAAATAAATCACTTACATCATGTTAACACAGACACAGACCAACGTTTAAAACACCTACATACATTAAAAACTAATTATAATCTACTGAAAGATGAACTACAAATGTGTCCTGGCTGTGAAAGTCAAACCTATTCACAAGTCGAGTATATAAAAAGAGGCATATAAAAATAAACATTCTTTTGGTTTAAGATAAGAACATAATATGGGAATTGCTTACTATTTACTATATAAATAATTGTATTATATGGGCCGCCTCAACAAATTGTCTACCGATGGGTTCATTTGGTGTAGTATAATTTTGGTTAATTGAAATCTTCGCAAATTCCAAGCTCTCAAGAGCATCCTGTTTTTTACTCCTGGAAATATTATGTAATATCTTAAAATTATTTTCAATGTCGAAAGAATGTTTTGTTTGTTTAAGGTGAACGCCAAATCCTGATTTATTATATGAAGCTCCTACCTGTTTTACCAATGTAAGAAGAACTGCAATTGCTACAATCAAGTTGCTAAACCCAACTTTTCTTAAGATTGTCTATTTTATCTTTGGTATGTGATAAAATTCTACCCAAATTCCGTACAGAACTATAAACTATTCGTACATTTTGTAAAACATTTTTAAATATATTTCCAATTCTAACTGATACTGGACCAATGTAACTAATTTTCAGAAATGTTGGTGATTGCCAAGGCGGAATTGGGTTATCCGTTTGACTGTTAGACAACTCCCTATGGACTTGCAAAAACTTTTTATTAATTAGTTTGTCAATTAGAGCTTTGGAATAGCCATTGTTTAATGCTATTTGGTACATAATATTTCGTTCTTTTATGAAATCAACAGGTAAAAGAGGTACATAAAAAAGCCTATGGATTAAGGAATGAAAAGCTGCTAGTTTATGTGAAAATTGATGATTGGAGTCGACAGGGATAGTATGATCGGTTTGTGTAAGTTTTCTGTAAATAGAGTAGAAAAGTTTGTTAGTTTTCTTAGTAATAGAGAGATCTAAAAAATTTAAAGTGTTATTCAAGTTCCACTCTGGAACCTGTCCAAATGACAAAAGTGTCGTCAACGTACCTGCGCCAGAAGAAAATATTTTTAAGAAGAGATTCTATCGACTTAAATAAAATATTATTTTCGAAATTTGACATGAATATTTCGGCTAATAATGGTGATAAGCTGGAACCCATCGGCAAACCATCGAGCATTCTATACAGTTTGCAATTAAATCTGAAAAAATCACATCTCAAACATTTATTTAAAAGTGTCAAAATATTTTCCCTGTCTGTCAAACTTAATTCTATCTGGTCATCTAACATGGATTTTACAATGTCTGGAACATTATTTCTGGGTGTGCTGGGAAATAAATTAACAATGTCAAAAGATACTAAAAGAAAACTACTTGGTAAATTTATTTTATTTATTTCTTTGGCCAGCTCTAAAGTGTTTTTTATGCTAAATTTATTGTTAAAATTTAGAATTTGCCTTAGAAAAGTATTAAGCCATTTCGCTAAATTATAAGCTGAAGCATTTATAAGACTCACTACAGGTCTTACTGGTGAGTTTTGTTTGTGTATTTTAAGTATTCCATATAAACGAGCCTATTAAATATATGTTTTAAATCTCTGATATAAACGTTAAATGGATAACGTGTAAGTTCAACGAAACAGTTATTATTATTAATAAAATACTCCACTTTTTGAATATAGTCGTCTTTTACAAATAACCAAACAGTCGCCTCAATAATAAAATTATTTAAATAATAAATAGTAAGCAATTCCCATACTATTTTCTTATCTTAAACCTAAAGAATGTTTATTTTTATATGCCTCTTTTTATATACTCGACTTGTGAATAGGTTTGACTTTCACAGCCAGGACACATTTACAGTTCATCTTTCAGTAGATTATAATTAATTTTTAATGTATGTAGGTGTTTTAAACGTTGGTCTTTAATGTGTTGATGTAATGTTTATCCTGTGTTAACGTGATGTAAGTGATTTATTTTATATTATTTTATTCCTGACCGAATTTTGAAATTTTTTTAGTCATTTACATGCTCTCGAAAATGGTTGTTTAACCGAAACGGGTCGAGCCTAAATAAATGCATTTTTGTGAAGATTTGGTCTTATTAATTTTTTTATCATTATGTTTCGACTTCACCCTGGAGATGAACTCAACATGTTTTATTAAGTTTTCATTTTATTTTGTCATATAAGATCGCCTTAGAATTTTATCAATTTATCCTTATTTCACATTCAATTTTTGGGCAAAATTTCAAATCAATCGCGTAAATAATTTTTGGTTCTGAATTTGTAAAAATTTCATTACGTGGACATTTTCCTACACCATATTGGCTTTATTCCAGTTTATGTCTGCATCATGCTTGATTTTTGTGCAAAATTGTCCATTCATGGAGTAGTGTCTCTCTACATTTTGTGAAGTCGCCATTTTGTTCCGCCTCGTTGGATTTTTACTAAAATATTACAATTCAATCTCATGACTCAATTTTGACCAAAATTTGAAGTCAGACAGGTAGTTTTTGAGCTGTGCCGCATACAGTCACTGACAAACCGACGAAAACCAGGTATTCGGGGTCTGAGACTAGGGATGTTTTATTGATATATCGATAGTTATCGATAGGTCAGCGACATATCGAATAACAACAGGTAAATAAAAAATATCGATATATCGATATTTATCGATAATACCGACAGGTAGTCGATAACATTGATAGGTAACTGATAATATCGATAGGTAGCCAAGAACTTTGATAGTTATGGATAAACATTTACATATTAATAAGCAAATTTTACGCCATTTTCATTTTGCTTTTCAATAATTTTGTCGCAAATATAACAACAGGTACCAATGATAACTATCGACATAATTTACAGCTCTATGACAGTTGGAGCAAAACTTCTGATAATTCTCTAGAGCAACATTTTCTGATAGAGTCAAATATTGCTATCTACACCACCGGAATTCCCTATTAACCTATAAGTTTTCGTTCTCTCTTCCACGACATTAACTTAAAGGCGTCGCATAAACAGTTCGTCGACACCAAAAATCCAGGCATACGGTATACAGGAAACTATTTACCGGAATTTTATTAAGGCAGTAATTTACATGGCTGAATAAGAGGGTGTTAAACGTCAGATAGAATTTGCCCCCTAGCACAATTACCTACAAAACTGCCTCTAAATTGGGCCATAACTTACGTTTGAAATTTATGCTGAAGTGGCTCTCTATTTTATTTGTTGCGAAAAAGTCTGCGGCTCAAGTAAAATGTTGGTATCCAGAGAATGTATTACAGACTCCGAATCCACAGACTAAGCTCCATCGCAATATTTTATCGTAGATGCTAATAAGAGTAGTTTATGGTAAGTGGTGGTTTAAAATGGATTTTCTGAATTGAAAAATATATGTGTCACAATTATGTAAGAGGATTTCTAGTTTAAAATTCTACAGAGAAAAATATTTTTATAAACTATCTTAAAATTGTTCTACACAATGTTTTAGAAAAAACAAATCCAGTTAATAGCAAGCAAGAATTAAAACAGTATGGAGATGTTCAGTATGGAATATACATACAGGGTGGCCCACCAAACTTGCTAGCACAAACTT
This sequence comes from Kuschelorhynchus macadamiae, assembly GCA_030620095.1. Lineage (NCBI taxonomy): Eukaryota > Metazoa > Arthropoda > Insecta > Coleoptera > Curculionidae > Kuschelorhynchus > Kuschelorhynchus macadamiae. Next base: position 39,957 of record JAUTXW010001097.1, on the reverse strand, counting down.
AATTCTCCTAAGCGGAGGGAGGCATCATCCCCTAAGTTATATCAGATAGGAAGGGGGGTTAATTGATAAGTCATTGGAAAAGACTTGATTGTCGATATATTGACGCTTCGTTTTTGAAAGTCGGTTAATTTATTTAGAACTACGAAATCTTAAAAGTACATTAATACATTTCTCGAAATGTAGGCAAAGAACTTATGACAAAAAGCAAGTATTTCTTTTATTATTGTTTTCTAAGTAAGCTAAATATTTCTTAAATATTTTTTTTCATTTTCAAGTGTTTGCTTCATCCTCCTAGAGTTAACCTGCATAGCCAAAAAATTGTTGTTATATACCAAAAAAATAAAGAAGGCTGCCTCATCCTTTTTCGACTAGCCTCTATACTGGACAAAAATTATTTTGTGTACAAAAATATAAAATTTAACTTGTTTCGCCATTTTTTTAAATATTGCGTTTTTTTTAATATAAATAATTGAACAAAAATCAAGTATCTACGCCTATGACTTTCACAACTCTTCGAAATCAAAACATTAACTCCAACTATTTTCTTACCTCTTAAAAATATCAAAGATCTACGCCCATATCACCCAAAATCTAATCCGCGCGGGAAAATAACCTAGACTATTCTTATTGCAAATGTGAAACGAAGTGGTTTCGCCGTTTTTATGTCATCGTTCGACAACATTTTGTTTACACACAAACATCCGTACGACATCACACATTTTTTCTAAAAGTATGTTTTTTCTATATTAAGGACTTTAAAACGTCGATTAAATCCAAATTATACTTTTGGAATTTTTTTGCGATTTGAATAATACAATTCTATTTATGGTACTAGTAAAACAATATATTGTCTGTTAAATGGTCGAGTAATGATATAAATATATGTCTTATAGAAAGACCTGCAACCTTCCTAATTGTTTTTATCCCAGGTACGAATGTTAATAACTAAGCAAAAAAAATTCGTACACACTACATTTAAAAAATTCCTCAAGAATCAGCCTTTACTCCGGTTGGGCAGAATCTTGTACCAGTCTATTTTCTTGAGGAATCATACACGTTTTTTGATCAATGTACTTCTTTCGCTTAATAATTGCTTATATTTGGGACACTCTGAGTACTATAATAGTAAAAGTATATATCATATTTATTATATATTATGTATTTTTTATGTTGGACAAAAAGACGTTCTTCTGCCGCCATTTTTTTAGGCAAACCTAGCTAATAACACTTGCGGGATACAGATGAATTCTTTGATGCACCACTAATTAAAATCGGTCCAGCTCTCTAGTTTGTAGATGGTCACAGACAATGGATACATACAAACATTCAGACATACATAAGAGGCAAATTTTCATTTTAAACAATTAAATTTACTTCCGGTTTTACCCTTTTCTATTTTGAATAAGACCCTGCGTATTTTTATCGACTACCGTATAAATTACCTCTTCAAGGATATATGATAAATTAACTTTTGTTTTTAAAATGGCGAATGGAAAGTCATTTTTTAAAAATTCAATATTGCGCTTTATGAAAAAAATACAGCCACTTCTATAAAATTTTCGAGAACACGTCTGCTTAAAATCGAGTAATAATACAATTTTTCAATTTTTTTTGCCCCTTGTTTTATCGAAAGAACAATTTACTCCAATATTTTTAACGGCAACTTGTGTATTTTTCTTCACAGTCATTTTCTCCGTAAATGTACCTTTTAAAAGAAATATCACATCTTTCGAAATATCGATAAAATAGCTATTTATTTTGAATAAAAACTATCCTGATCTAACCTAGAACTGATTCTGATCTTTTAGAATGGCTGACATATTACCAGCCTGAAAGAGAAAGGTTAACATGAGACATATCTTTAAAAGGGTAATTTTACGGCGAAAATTACTGATATTGGAGTAATTTCCTTTTCCGATAAAACAAGGAGTGAAAAAAATTAAAAAATTCTATTATAAAAAGTACAGTATTTTTTAGATATAGAGATAATTGAATTGTCAAAAAATGGTTGTCTAACCGCCATTTTCGAAAAAAAAGAGTTCGAGTGAGATATATCGTTGAAAAGCTAACTTTAGGCTGAATGCGACTGTCGGTTTTGACTCTGTTTTCATCGAAAATGCGTCTTATGGAGTTTTTTACAATTTACTTATCTTAAAATTTAGTTTATCCTATTCAAAACTTTACAAACGATTGTAAAATGGTTAGTTTGTTGCAAATTTGAAACGAATTGGTTGATTGTTTGACTGTCCTCAACCTATCATTTGACAACTAGCGCCAAAATTAATACACAAAACCACACCAGGGTCATCATCATGAGCATAACCGACATTTTGGTAACCACAAATTTGTTGACTCTGGTGTGGTTTCGTGTATTAATTTTGGCGCAGTTGTACTTGTCATTCAACTAGTTGATTGTACTGATGCTGACCTTAAGTCATATACACGTGTCTATGGTTGGCCAAATTTCATTGTTCTAGCGGTCATCCCAATAAAATATATATATATATATATATATATATATATATATATATATATATATATATATATATATATATATATATATATATATATATATATATATATATATATATATATATATATATATATATATATATATATATAATTTTTATTGGTTTAATTTTCTTTGACAAACTATGTCATATATTTTTGTCTTCATTTTCTTAATTTAAGGTCATTGCAAAAACTCGCAGATAGTTTTTTGGAATTTTTCTATTTTTTATTTTTTGGTTAAATTGAAACGAATCTTTTATGCAATAGTTGTTTTTGATACTAAGGATTCCTTTTAAATATTTTGATAAAGGGGTGTTGGGGATTTTATACAGGAATCTATTGGTCGCAATGGAATATCTTTTATATGAAGTTTCGGTAATCCGTATATTTTTGGTGGTAAGGCATTTCGAATCTTAAGGTTTTTAGCAGTTTTTGGAGAGATATATTGATATATAAGTTCGTTTTTCTTTTTTTACTGTTGGATTGTGGGGTCCGATTTAATCTTTTTGAAAGTTTTTGTATTATTTAGTAATACTATCTATCTCCGAATTTCATTAGACATAATATCTTTATATACAAATGTACCCACACCACTTGCAATTAAAATAAAAGAAAAGTGATCAGAAATTAAAAAATATACGGATACACCATAAGAGGAATTTATCAAAGCAGTTGAATTAACTCTTAACTCCACATATTTTTTATATGAAATTCAGTTATATCAACAAACAGAGGGATGCGCTATAGCGTTGTGGCACAAATAGTCATGGAGGACATTTTTGTACGGTTATGTTGATGATTGCATTACTACAATACCAGCAAATCAAGTAAATAATGTCTTAAATAAATTTAACGAATATCACAAAAGCTTACAGTTTACAATTGAAGTCTAAGAAAATAACAGAATTAACTTTTTAAACTTAACCATATATCATATAGGCGAAAATATTTAAACTGAATGATACACAAAATCAACTTGTTCTTCTAGATACTTAAACTACAAATCAAACCACCAAATTTCTAAAAAAATCCTTAATTGTAGGTTCAGCAGATCGTGCGATTATGCTCTCGGATCCTGAATACCGGAAAGAAGCCTTAAAAAAGCCAAAAATGCTCTAAGAGTAAATAACTATCCAGAACACCTTATAAATAAAATCATTGAAAGTAGAATTCACAAATTTTATAACTCGAACGACATACAAAAAATCAGACATCAAACGCAACAAAATTTATATCTTTAGCTTTTATAAACGACTTATCCCAAACACTTCAAAAATTGCTTAAACAATATAATATTCAAACCTAACACAAGGATTCCAATCTGCTCTCGGAAATTTTTTCCAGAATAAAATCTAAAACCCCAAAAAACAAAAAAAGCAATGTTATTTATGAAATACCCTGTAAACAGTGTGTATATAGGTCAAACGAGCCAATACTTGGAAAACCGACTGAAGGGTTACAAGTATGACAAAAAAACGCGACGGCTCTAACAAATCACGAAATTTCAAAAAGACTTTCGATTATAATGATACCAAAATATTAAAATCTGCACTTCATACTAAAAAAAGAGAATTTTTTGAGATGTTCGAGATACAAAAAAGCAAAAATGCCATCAACGATAAGAAGGACGCCAACAACCTTAGTAAATTTTATATTTTAATTCTAGAATAACCAGCTGTGATACAAAATATCAAGATACTATATATATTCTAATTGTTTTAAGTGTATGTATGTTCGTGAAAAAGTGGAAATTTGTACCATTTTAAATAATTTTACGTTTTGAGGTAAGATAGAAATAATAGTTTTATAAAAGAATAACTTATATTTGTTCTCTTTCCACTTTAAAAAGTTAAGAAAAAGACCAAAGTATACATAAAGAATACCACCAAAGAAAAATTGTAAATCTTTTAATTTTTTACGTTCTAAGGTAATAATAATAAAAAATAAAATGAAATAAAATTAAGATCTTTCTCCATTTTAGATTTGAAAAAGATCGAAGCGCGGTCGAAACGTTATCGGATTTCATTATACGTTTTGACATTATGAAGTATGATTTAAAGCATGTGTGTCAATTTTTTGCAATGACTGCACATGACGTACTGTTAAATTCCTTAGCCTCCTTGGCATATACGCAGTCGAGTAAACAAGAAAATTTACGAAAAGCTCTATATAGTCTCTTGTTGCTAAAGCAATCAACAATTTTCTTACATTTAAGAATGGATTTCTCTGACTTAAAACTTTACAAACCATTATATAGTCCGGGCGTTATTTACCTTATGGCAATTACAAAGACAATATTAAGTACCACATAAAATCCAATTGAAGTCTGAAAACGCTTTACTTCGCCCACGTCTCTTCTCACTTCTAAATTAAATTTAAGTTTTAATCGGCTAAAGGTTGCTAATCAAGCGAACTTTCAACTTTGAATTTGTCCTCAAGTATGAATACATTTTCTTTCCGTAGACTCGTAAATGCTCGTAAAATTGTTGGAATCGTAAATTGTTTTCCAACTTAGGGCGGCTATAGCCTGATAAAATTGGATTTTGACTTCGAAAAAAATCTAGCTGAGCTAGATTTTTATAGACACTTTTATTTTGATGACCTACACATATTCTAAAAAATCAATAAATTTCCTTTACCAGGAATTTACCTCGTTATGAATCTTTCCATTTATTAGGAATAGTTGAAGTGTGATCCGGTTTAGTTCTACACATAGTCATTCAATAATACATCTACATATACTGTCTTTTTGTTCCATCATTGGATTCGTGCCATTATTTTAGCTTTAGCTATGTGTCACACTCATGGGCGCTTCCAAGGGGGAATGGAGTGGTAAAGAGGGTAATTACCCCCCCAGACACCCAATACTTAATATTGAAAATTATTTTGCCTCTAATATTTTTAACAATAAATTATTAAACAGAAAATTTGATAGACAGATAATTTTTCGATGTATGAATAATATTCGACTGATATAGCAACAACGTCCGCACAGTCGTTTGGCGGTCTTACCCCCCTCGCCACTGTCAGGATTTATACATGAAAAATCACGACGCGGGATGGGAGACGGGAACGATAAATGCTTTTGTTTTATCTCTTGAAAGACTAAAATTTGCAAAGTCTCTATTTAGATTTTACAGGGTATGTACTATGTATTAGATATATTATCGTTTTGAAAGTATTAATAGTTACTATTTTATTTCCAAATATTCTATCATTATTTTAGATTACGAGTTTTAAAAAGTAGGTTAAGTACGGCTAAATAATAATTCTGTAATTTCCTAACCTTTGTTTAAAATTTGCCTAAACAGGCGTTCGCCCCCCCACCCTGCCAACCACTACTCCCCCTAGACCAGGGTTTTGGAAGCGCTACTGGTCACACTTGATTTTTGAGCATAATTTAAAATAAATTGAGTAAGCCGTTTTTACACTGATTTTTTAAAAATTTCATTAGACAGCCATAATTTTTGTAATTCATAGTCACAATAAGATAATTTTTTTACTTTACCTTTTTTCAACAGTTTATTTGGCCGACATTTTGTTCCACCATCTTAAATTTGTACCACAATTTTACCCATTTTTCCCCATATCACACTTAATTCTTGCTCAGAACTGGAAATCAATTTTATGTAGTTTCTCCATGCTGATTAAATATAACATATTATATAAAATATATTATTAGGCCGCCATTTTATTGTGCTATCTTGCATATGTACCAAAATGTTTGATTTTGATGCGAAATTTAAAGTAAATTGGATAATTAGTTTTTTAGTAATAATTTTTTAACGATTCAATATGATGCCATTTTGTTCCGCCATTTTCGATTTTTACCAAAATGTTACCAGCCATCCTCATACAAACCTTAATTTTTTACCAAAATTTTAAATTTTCAATTCGAATTCCGGAAAGTAGTTTTTAGCTGGGCCGCAAAATGACAGACAGAGACCGACGAAACTGAGAAAACATGTTTTTGACATCTGTGACACTAAAACGTAAAGATCTGTAAGGGTAATTTTTTCACGATTACAATCATTTTATTTGACCGCTCTTTTGTTCCGCCATCTTGAATTCGCACCGGACACAAACAAGTATAGGCGGTTGAGGGAACTCCCCCCCCCAAAGTTTTTCGGGTTGGGAAATTTGCTTCCGTAAGTTGCGAAAAACAAAATATGAATAAGTTTTGGTCGAGGTGGAAAATATTCCTTTTTAGTCGCTGATATTTGCTAGCAATACAAAAGTGCGGCCCTTTTTTTTGGTTCTCAGTTAGATTTTTCTTACTTACTCTCCCCCCTCCCAAATTTTTCTTTTCCGGGCGTCCCTATTTGCACCACAGTTTTACCAATGCATCTCTATATCACACTTGGCCGTATTCCGTTTTCAAACCTGGTTGACCGGTTCAATTGACAGAAGTCTGGCAACCAACAAAAGTCTTCGGCGGTTCTGGTGATAATGTTGACAGTTATTTTCAGAAACCGTTTTCCACATACAACCAATTTTTCAGACAACCGGTAAATACGAAAAACAAAACCGAAAATCTTACACAAAATTTGAAATCGATCTAATAAATACTTTTATCTGGCTGATTTCGTGAATAATTTATAGACCCGCCATTTCGTTTCGCCATATTAAATTTGTACCAAAATTACCAGTTTATTTATCCGTAATAGTTGATCTTTGTGCAAAATGTAAGGTAAACTGAACATTTCACTAGGCTGTCATTCTAATCCGCCATATTAGATTTTTGTCAAAATGTTACTATTTCATCCCATATGACCCTTGATTTTCACCAATATTTAAAGTCATTCGGGTAAGTAGTTTTTAGCTACGCCTCGATCAGGCAGACAAAGAGTCAAACGACGGAATTGAGAAATCATGTTTTTTGGCATTTAGAGACCCTAAAATGTGACGATCTGTAAAAACCTGGAAGGGTAAGTTTTTCTCGGTTTCAAAACTTCCCTTTCAGTAGGGAAATAAACGTACCCCTAATTTAAGTCGTTTTTGTTTTTCAGGAAATGGTAAATTCTAGTTATTTTTAATTATCTCAAGGAGTATCAATTTTTAAAGGAAATATTTGTGGGAAAAATTGTGAAGGTTCTGATTTTTTTTTGATTCAATAATTTTTGCAATATCTACTTTTATATTTAAAAAATACATTTTATTTTCCACATCACCGCATAGTAGTAAGTTCAATTTAAAATAAAAACAAACTTTTACAGCGTAGCTGGTCTTTATATTGTAGATAAAAATACTTTTTTTTAAATTACATATAATTTTTTTTATAAAATCTCAAACTCAGGAAAGTGAAACATATATAATAGTATGTTGTATAACAAGTTGTAAAAATGCCACTCTCCAGTCTCACGAATGTGAAGGTTTTTGGCCTTAAATCATATGACTGTGAAAATTGATTTCCAAATGTGTTACATACTGTACGTTTTCTACGACTGCATCCGGGGTATTAATTAAATTAAGTTTTACTCTACATTTTTAACTCCCTCGTAAAAGGGGTGTATTGTTATTATAAAAAAGTCACTCTCAATCTTCGCGTTTTAGGGCCCATAGATGCAGAAAAACATTTTCTCACTTCTGTCAGTCTGTCTGTATGTCTGCCTGTCTATCATTTTGCATAGCTAAAAAACTACTTTCTGGATTGACTTTAAATTTTGGTCAAAAATTTAGGGTTACGTGGGGTTAACCTGGTAACATTTTGAACAAAGTGGCGAAACAAAATGGCAGCCAAATAAGATGTCAGTTTTGCAGGAAAATTAAATGTGATAATAGCGATAAACTGGTAAGAATTCGACATAACCGAAAAAAATGCCGATATTAAAAAAATGAGTATAAAAACTACTTATTCAAAGTATTTTAAATTATGCCCAAAGAACTAGGAAAATATTGACACGAATCTAATATAATGGAACAAAATTGCGCCCAATAAAAATGATTAAAAGGACGGTATTGTCTTGTGACTACGTGCGGAATTAAATTGGGTCGCGCTTCACTAATCCGAATAAAAGAAAAAAAAGGGAGGGAAGTTCCCGGTAAAGAAAATTTACCGATTTTTTCATTTAGAATAAAAAATAAATTGATTTAGGTTTAAATTTTATTTTTATAGTTTTAATTAGAATGATAAGACCTATTGATTTTTTTGTGATTAAAAAAGTATAATGTGCCAAGTAAAAAAAACTTATCTCTATCTATAACTTCAAACCTGATACGTTGCAAACGTCGCCATTTTTCTTAATTGAACATACTTCTATCACTTTGGTGCGGTGGTGTGGAAAAGAAAACGAAATTTTTGAAAAAGCCTACAAAAACGATTGATTCACGAAAAAAACTCTTTGGTCTTTTTTTGTTCAGAATTCTACAATATTGCTTCTAATTATTTTGCTTAAAAAAATCATATTTTTTACTTCCCTTTTAAAAAATAAGTATTGTAATCGTAAAAAAATCACATTCCGAGATTTTTTTATCGTCAGATGCCCCTAGATGCCGGAAAATATGTTTTCTCGATTCCGGCAGCCTGTTATGTCTGTTTCTTCGCGGTATTGCTAAAAAACTACTTATTCGATTGACTTGAAATTTTGGTCAAGAATTACGAGTCACATGAGGATGATCTGGTAACCTTTTGATAAAAATCCAAATAACGAAGCAAAAAGGCGGTCCAGTGAAATGTTAAAAAAAATACCAAAAAACTATTTATCCAATTTACTTCAAATTTTGCACAAAAATCAAATATTATATAGGAATCAGCTGGTAAAATTTTGGTACGAATCTAAGATGGCGAAACAAAATATCAGCTTACTAAAATATTCAAAACTTCAGTCTGAAAAACTACTTAATCGATTGATTTCAAGATGGTGGAACAAAATGGCGGCCAAATAAAATATTTGTATCCTAAAAAAAGTCACCTTCCCAAGTTTTACATTTCGTTTTAGCATTCCTAGATGCCAAAAATATATTTTCTCAATTTCGTCGGTTTATCTGTAGGTCCGTCTGTCTGTACTTACCCGACTGACTTCCAACTTTGGCCAAAAATTAAAAATCATATGGGATGACCTGGTAATATTTTGATGAGAAACTATTATGGCGAAACAAAATGGCGACCTAACGAAATCGTTACTAAAAACTAATTACACAATTTACCTCAAATTTTCGGGGATAATACCACGAGTGCTTAAACATTTCCGATAATTTTTCATGAATGCGTGTTTTCTTATAATTTCCCGAGTCCGAACGACGAGGGAAATTTGTAGAGAAAACACGCATGAGTGGAAAATTATCTGGTTAATTTTTAAGCACGAATGGTATTTAGGAGGAATATTCCACGAATCAAACACAGGGAAACTAAGCTTTATTAACTGAATATTAAATACATACCTATTTCAAGTTCAGAAATTTGAATTTTGTAACAAATTGAACACAAATTGGATAATAATATACTAATAAAATTATTTGTCTAAATATTGAAAAGTACTTAATATAAATCTAAATATTCAATTTTAATTATTGATTGTGTAATAAAAGGTACAGTTCTGATAATTATTAACCACATTGTTGTTTTGCGACGACGTAGAAGATGCCGTCAGACCACTACTTGTACTTGTGCTGGGTCATGCTACTACAGGGGCTGGATGCACGTGCTGTTGAGGTGGTTCTTTTCCAGGTTCCCTCATTTTTTCAATAATTTTCTTGTGGTGATCTGGATCCATTTGCAAATAACTTGATAGGGATTTCGCATTCGAATGACCTGTAATTTTTATCAAGTTTTGCTCCGACACTCCGCTTTTGGCCAGCTTGGACACAGCAGTAGCTCTGAGGGAATGGTTGGTAAATTTTTTTGTGGTATTGAGGCCTGATTTCTGTGTTTGTTTTTTTGTCCAAGTTGAAATCCCGTTTTCTCCTACTGGGCTGTTTTTGAACCATTTTCCGGAAATTTTCCAACGGGGGTTTGGCGTCAAAAATAGTCGAGTGTTGGAGATACTTTTCCTTTTATATTGTAATTCTTTATAAATTCTTACTAGGCAAAAGCTGGGACTTCTCTTTCTCACCAACCACTTCAAATCGGCGAGTTTTCGGCCACCACCTTGACATGTTTTAGAAAAAACAGGGTTGTATTGAATTCTACCTGTTTTTCCTCCGAAGTTGTGAGTTTCTTCTTTAAAAAAAGTTGTTTCGGCTCTTGCACCTTCTCCTTCTCTCCAGGCTAATTCATAGGACAACAGAAAAAAACACTTCTTTTGTAAACCCTCTGGAGTTGATTCATCACAAGCTTCGATTAGATTTTTCAATTCATTGTATGTAAAAAAAACGGCCGATTCTCTGCGTTTGCCTTCAATACCTTGCAAATGTCTCCTTGTAGCATTTTTTGCGTCTCGGGCCGATTTGAATTCGATCTGCTCGAAGGGATTTATTTTAATTTTGTATTCATTGAAATACCTTTCCATCAATAATTTCGCCGTCACATTCCAAATAATTTTTACCGTGCCTTCTTTATATTCCTCCCCGTTCATTTTTCGCATATTGTAGGCCCAGCTTTTCAAAATCATTGCTATTTGGGATATTGGAGTATCTTGGTCAAACGTATAGTTTTTTTCATCGCAGAATGACATAAACTGGCTCCAGATGCTCTTCTTGGATTTAACGGTGTTTCTTGGTTCGCTTCCAATTTTTCATCAATTTCCTCTTCTTGAAATAGCCCAAAGCGATTATTAATATTGACAACTTTTCAAAAATGTTTGAAAGATACTTAAAAAAAATCAGTTTCTAGGGACTCTAGCGTCTCTCAAAAGCAGGTTTCATATTGTTAAGATTTCATTTTTTGGTTAGGTATGTAACCACACCTAACCAGGTAAGTGGAAACACCACGTTTCCTAGACGACGTGGTATTTCCGCTTTAATTTTTCGAAAACACCACCATTCCTAACGGGAAAATTTGTACATGAGTGGAATATTTCAGAAAAATCAAGAGTTACATAGAAATGAACTGGTAACATTTTGGTATGAACGCCAAGATAGGAAAATGAAATGACCCCTAATAAAATGTTTACAAATTTGGCCTGCAAAAGTACTTAAATTATTTTCAAATTTTGTACAAGCATTAAGTGTGACATAGAGATAAAATGGTAAAATTATGAATGAATCTATGATGGTTGAACAAATTGGCGGCCAAATAAAAAGTTTAAAAAATAATGGATAAAAACATTCTTTTTCAGTTGACTTCAGTTTCGAGGCAGAATTAAATGTGATATAAGGATAATCTGTACAAATTCACCATGACGGAACAAAATGGCGATCTTGAAAAAATCAGTGTAGAAACTACTTATTCAATTTATTTTAAATTATGCCCAAAAATCAAGTTTGGCATAAGTAGATATGGAAAAATTCATAAGGAAGTTCGCATTCACCCCTTAAAATAAAAAAACCGAGGACTCAAATTAAAGATACTTTTATTGATATGCTTAGAGTATACTCAAAATATAGGTTTCCACAGAAATTCAGCTTGGTCAGAGTTTTTCCAAAGTTTTACACTTCTGTGTTTGATTAATTTTACTGGACTAATATAATTTCCTGCCTGATAATTTACAATTTCAGGTTCAATATTTTCACGCTGGTATCTCCCCAACCTCTGCTACTGAAAAGGCTAGCCTTTATTAATAGTCATATTTCATTTTCATTCAGATACAATAAGTAATATATTACTTCACAATGACTGTGGGCAACATATTAATAAAAAATGAATATAAAATTAGCGCCAATTGAAACCCATTTAAAGGTGTTTAGGACAGGCATTTATTTATAGACGTGAAGGGGATATTTTTGCAAATTGGTTCCTTGGTCATGTACAGCTTTTCATTACAATGTGGCTACGAAACGAGTCGGTTAAGTAACATGAAAATAGTTAAAAAAATCATTTATAATGTGTGATAAGGAAAAAGACTGGGCGAGATGTTTAAGTGCATGATTAGTTTTCGTGAAAATCACGAAAAACCCTTAAAAATTACTTTTTTTTTCAAAAGTACTTTGTAACACTTATATTTGAAACTTACTTAAATATAGCTTACGTGATGTTAAATGTGTGTAGAAAAAATGGACTAAGTGACTTCATTTATTAACGAGTTGTGACTGTTTGTTAATCCCGAGAGGCATGTCTAAACCCGTGCTACTCAAATCGTGGTCCGCAATCATACACTTCAACTCTAGAAACTCACTAAGATTTTACTGCATATTGTATTTCCAAAACTACCGTTTTAACCGAATTTGCATATTGACGACCTTAGACTATAAAACAAAGGATAGACTTCATTCATAAATAGTTTCGAAAGTTGGATCTATTATTGTTTCTCGCGTGCTATGGGTGCGACAGAAAACATATATCTTCCTCTGCGTCGCCGCCGCGCCGGTCCGACAAATAATAACCCTGTTGACTTTCACTATAGACTGAACCAGTGGCAGCTCGTTTATCTTTAATTTAACATATGTTTATAACAAGCAATTTAATGTGTTTTTGCCAATTTTAAGGATATGTTAGACGCGTAGTCAGAAATTCTGTCTGTTTGCGGCATAGCTAAAAAACTACTTATAATATTTTTGCGAAAATCCAATATGACGGAACAAGATAACGACCTGATGAAATATTAAAAAAATATTACTAAAGAACTCCTAATCCAATTTATTTCAAATTTTGCCTAAAATTCCAGTGTAACCTAGGAATAAACTGGTAAAATTCTGGTGAGGAGCCTTTATGGCTAAACAAAAAGCGGCCTAACTAAATGTTTAAAATATCAGTATCAAAAAACTATTTATCCAAATAAGTTGATATCTTACACAAAAATCAATTGGGAAAATGGGATCAACCTGTAAAATTTGGTATATCCTATATGGCGAAACAAAATGGCGGCATAATTTAATGTTTAAAAAGTCAGTAAAATTCCATTTTCTACAAAAAAAAAATCTCTTTTTATGGAGGAAAATAATAAATATCATAATTGATTTTTTTATACACAAGTAAATATAAAATAATACCGATAAATAAATTAAAATTTTAAAAATAGTATGTATACTTGTATGTTCGTAAGTATGTATGTATGTATGTATGTTAGAAAAGTAAATTTTAAAAAATCAAAGCATTGTTCTTTGCCCGGAACATCCCTCATAAGAAATCCAAAACAAACATTGTATTTGTAATTTCTTATAAAGTAAGACTTGGGTTCAAAAATAAGTCCTTTTAACAGAACCTTCCTCGTAATAAAAAAAATTGACACATATTGACATTTATATAATGTGCTAATTTATTACAAAATAACTATATGGATATATAAACTATGTTATATGTGTGTGTGGTGGAATCCATTACAAGGAAAGTTCCGGGTAAAAGGAAATTTATCGATCTTTTAAATAATACTGCAAAATGTTAAAAGGTCATAAATTTTCAATTAGTTTAGTGACAAATATTCGTATTCCTGCCTAAACCCATTCTACTCATAATGTTTACTTTCCAGTCTGTTTACGTACTAAGTTCAAAAAAATACTCAATTTCATACTTTCATTTATACAGGAAAAATAACATCAAACGACACCAATTTTTTTAATAATAAAGGTGTAACTGTTGCCTTTAGGACAGCCTTGGTAGATAAAACAATAAGACGAATACCAAAAAACAGATTAAATCCGGTATTTACAAGTGAAATTGTGAAACCAGTTTTTATACTGGACAAACAGGCAGAACGTTAGTTACAGAAATCATAAAGATAACTCCAATTACCCTAAATATTTAATTAAAAAAAAACAAATTCCCGATGGGAACTATGAGATTTTACATGTAGGATGAAAAAGTAAAAAACTTAATTTACTAGAAAGTATGGAAATAAACAAACATATAAATAACAACATATTATTACACCAACAATTGGGCATAAATAGTTCTCAATTGATAAATTCTTATTACGCTATAACAGAAAATCTAAAACATTTTACCTGCATAATATTCACAAAATAAGTTACAGTTTCTATTACACTTTTATTTAAGATCTAACATCTGACGAAGCTACAGCTTTGGCAAAGCAATTGTCATGTGTTTTATTTTTTGTAAAATAAATGAAATCGAAATTTTAAAGTGTTTTCGTTTTTCTTGGTCCAGAGACAGCATAAAAATACGTATAATAATGCAACCAAATAATAATAGAGGGTTAGAGGACACCAAATCTAACACTAAATGCTTCATGGTTTCGTGATGTATTCTAACCTTGAAATCCTTTTTTTAAATTGATTTTGGATGTTCGCTTAGGACTTAGTCGTCACACATGTGATCCCGAAATCGATGAGACATTCAAATAATTTAAAATTCAGTTGAAGATGACAAGTATTTCATAGTATTAAAAAGGTAACTAAATATTTGATGTTTTAATTAAAAATACTATTAGCTTTATGGAACAATCTAAAAAACTTCTCAGCTGCCCTACAGTCTCTATAAGTATTTTACTAACTTTAATATGAATATATTAGGCATTTATTGTAGATCTACTAGAAAGTTCAATAAAAATTGAATATGTTTGTTTGTGTTCTCGCCTCGGTTATTTATAAACACTTGATTTACTTATACATATACATAATTTGTATTGTCTATATATGAGAAATTATAAAACAAAAAATATATCAGAAATACATTAAACTTTTGAATATTAATTATGATGTATAACAAAATTTAAAGGTCTAAAGCTTTTATATACTAAAAAGGTTAGGTACTATAATTTAATTATATATTAGATATAACCCGAGGAACTAAGTAGTTTGGAATTTGGTATGTGGAGGAATAACGTGAGATACTTCCTCGTAGGTATTTGAAGATTAAAATCACAATCTGATTTAAACAAAACGTTTTATTACCAAGAGGTATTTTAAAAATCCGCAAAAAATACGTTTGTTTTTAAATAAAAGCATTTAGCCATAGAAATATAGAACTTATTCACATCCAAAATAAGTATATTTGTATTGTAAATAACGCATTTAAGTATTTGGAGAGCTAGTATGCATTTTAATGTTTACGTTATATAAAACCCAACCCAAAATTGGCAAAATATTTGTTTTTGTTCAATTAGTATCCATTTTTTTTATGCTTTCCATGAAAATTAACAAACTAGAATGGCAACACACTTCCTCACCACAGTTTTTCATTTATTTAAGTACTACGAAACACACAACTTACAAAATCATTAAAAAACAAAAAAAATATATAAACAACAAACATCGAACGCGGTTACAAAAATGACAACAATGGAGCGTCTGTTTTGTAATTAAACTATAAACAAGAGTGATTATGATTATATTATTATTATGATTGCTATGAATGAATAGTTGTAAAACTACTCGTAAAGGACGTAAATTTGACGTAGCGTCGTTTCCAGTTCTATTTGGTAATATTTTTATTTTTGTAATTTTTTAAAGATTTTAGTTAATTACTTAGAAATAAAACAATGTTTTATAGTCTAAGGTTAATTATTGTGGGTAGTTTTTTTTGATATAATGTATTATGAAAATATATAAACATATTAGAGAATTTCAATATAGCTTGGCTTAGAATATTTGAAAATTTTTAAAACGTGACAACAATAGACACCTATTGATGTAGTGGAGAGGGAAGAAATTCAATCTATGATCCCGTGTTAAATGTAAATAGTTGGATCTCTCTTGTTTTCATAGTCTAAGTTGGAGAGGTGTTTTCTATAACATATTGTAGTTAGTAGTTCAAGTCAAAATTTAGATCATTAATACATTCTGCTTTTCACCAGATGATATTCCAAATAGAGCCAGTATAGATCCAAATTTACTTTTTCAATCAAATTATGTGTTGACTTGTAAGATACATGTTATTAAAATCCTTAAAAACTGCGATAAACATGCAGTTTCCTCGCTTTTGGTTGAATAGAGTTCACAGATTTTTATCACATTATCCCTGAAAATTACTTACCATGTCTCCCAGCTCCTTTTTCCTAAGACAGTTTTTGGATAATTCTTTAATTCAAACAAAAAAACCGTAATAGTTTATTTACTCCTAATCGTTGCGAGTAATATATCTTTAAAAAGTCATAGCATTCTTCAGTCTTGCAAAAAAAACCTTCCACATGATCGGTCATCTTCATCAATGTGTAATATATTGCCGGTAAACAGCTGATTTGGGAGGAAATTTGCTGGCCCCAATAGGAAAAAAAATGAGCACTGGTCTTTATAATAATTACGCTGAAAAAAGTTTATTTTGTTTATAGTGATTGACTTTATAATATACTGAAAATGAAACACCATGAATTTATTCATTTGTTGCTTGGGGTATTATCAGGCAAAAGAAGGAAGACAAATTTAACGTCTAATTAAGTAATTTATTGATTTTTTATGTTTTTAAATAGTAAAATAGAATGTACTTATATATATTTTTAAAATTCCTGTAACTACCAAGCCATCCGTTTAGGACGATAACTGTTTTAGCTTCTTGATGCCATCTTTTCTTGAAGATTATCGATCTAAAATAAAATACTTATGGGGGTTTCCATACAAAGAATTACTCGATCACGTCATATCTACTACATAAGTCAACCTGTATAATAAAATATTGTCTCAAAAAATGAACAACTAAAAATTATTATGTATGTGTCCGAGGATTTTCCGAATTTAAAAAAAATTTGTTAAAGATTTGAAGGTCTGGATACAAATTAAACTTCGTTTTTTACACTTTTGTGCACAAGATTCAAGACCCGTCGATTTATGATTCGAGGGGAAACACTTGTCTGCTTTTTTCATCCCCGTAATTTCACCCCCTAACGGTGGGAAGCAAATTCTCCCTAATTTTGAATAGGGGTGAGAAGTGTTGCGATACCTCATTTTGAAGACCTCATCGAATACTATCTGACCCTAAAATTTGGCGTCAAAATGTTCATCGATCACGAAATGAAAACTAAAGTAGTGAAAGAGGCAATGTGGAAAAAACGTCTATTTAATTACCAACAATAAAACTACTTACTTTTGTCAATTCAGTTTATTTAACGCTGGAAATAACCACCATTTACTTCCATGCAGTAAAATAAGCTATGTTCAAAACATTTCGGGTGTAATTTGACTGCATTCATTAATTATACGATTTTGCATATCATCCAGTGATTCGGGCTTGGAAGCATAAATCTTTTTCTTCAGATGACCCCATAGAAAAAAGTTCAATGGATTCAGATCGGGTGATAAAACATATTTTTTGTTTTTTTGGCATGTAGGGACGCTAAGACCTGAAAATATGTAAAAACTGAAAGGATCATTATTTTCACATTACAAATATTTTATTTGGTCGTCATTTTGTTCCGCCATCTTGAATGATCTTAAAATCACCGTTTTACTAGTTCATCTCTATGTCAAAATTAGTTATGGCACACAATTTGAAGTTAGACCATTAAGTAGCTTTTTCAGGCTGAATTTTTAAATATTTTATTAAGCCGCCATTTTGTTCTGCCATCTTAGATTCGTGACAAAATTTTACCAGTTGATTCCTACATAATACGTGATTTTTGTGCAAATTTTGAGATACATCGGATAAGTGTAATTTTTTAGTAATAATTTTTTTAACATTTCACTAGGCTGCCATTTTGTTTTGCCATATTGGGTTTTTAACAAAATTTTACCAGGTCATCCCCATACAACCCTTAATTTTTGACCAAAATTTGAAGAGACTGGGGTATGTAGTTTTTTAGCTATGCTTCAAACAGATAGACAGACAGACCGACGGCATCTAGAAACGTAAAGATCTGAAAAATATCGGACGGTCATTTTTTTATGATTACAATACTTACCTTTTAAGAGGGAAGTAAAAAATTAGTTTAAAACAATAAAAATATTTTTATTGCAAAACGTTATAGGCATACACAGTAAGTAAATCTATTATCAAAACAAACAGAATAATGTTATCGCTTTATAGTATATAAATAATGTCTTACAAGTGTGTTAATGTTACCCTTTATTACCGGCGTGAAAGTTTTATGCACCGACTTATTTACATTGCAAACATCACCATCCACAGTCGATAACACTATTAAATTATACAATAGAAGTTTTTTTATCGGAAAAAATGGTGTTTTTCTGAAAATAATGTATGTACCCTTCCACCTATTATCGTTAAATATAATGTATATTAATGGTCTATAACCAGATTATCTCGTGTTCTATTTTAGGCATGGCAATATTATAAATACTGCATATCAGTGTTATTATTATAGCGAGAAAGGAGGGGTCCTTTTAAATGTATTAAGGTTTCTGAAATAAATGTAGTAAGCAGAAATATTTTTGATTTTATCTCACCACAAAATGTTGCGCAATATATTAGCATAGAAAAAGAACCTGTGCAAAATTTCCGATTTTTTTACCTGTTCTTTTTTTACTCTGTAAGTTATGTACTGTTGAACATACGCCTCCCTTAAGTGTCTCCACTTTTCTCTTGTGTTATATTAACTCATCTCTTTGAAGACGAGACTGAAACGTACTGCTGGGTCATTAATCCGCTGGTTTTCTGATGGGCCATTATATTAGCGTTTCTTCTATTGCGTCTTTGTCATAGCACATTTTTTTATCTATAAGCATACCACGAAGGCCGACGGCCTAAGTACTAGGTACTGTGGTCGGTTTAATTGAAGATAGGGAAAGATTATTGTTGCGGGGTTTAAGGATTTACAGATTAGGAGAAGAAGGAAAGACACTTGCTGGTAACATATTCCATAGTCTGGACACTCTGGGAATAACAGGTGTGGAATGTTCTTGGTCTTTACAGTTGGCAGGAATAACTAAGAAGGTGTGGGTAATATTTTATCAAAACAGAATCCGTGGTAGGATCTGTGAAACAGAAACCGCCCACAATTCGACGATGTTCTAGTGATCCAAGCTTCCTTGTGAAGTTTGGATCATCAATCAGACGAATAGCCCTTCTCTGAACAGACTCAAGGATATTAAGGATTGAAGGAAAGGCTGCTCCCTATATGATCTGCGATGTGTAAAGGGTAAACAGGTTGACAGAAGAAAAGTATTTTCAAACTCGAAAAAAAAAACCCAATTTCTTCGCGGCTGATGTGGCAATCACCTCAGATGTGATCATGCCAGCGAAGAAGATTTTTCTGAAAATTGATACCGACTAGGCTAAAGGAATCTTTGGTTTCAAGTACAGGGAGATAATTTGTAAGATAGTAAACAAGATTGTGTCTTAGTGACGTTAAACTGGACAAGGTTCTTTTCTCACCATTATACGATTTTAATGACGTTCTCTGTTAGGGATAAAGTCACTACTCGACGCCTATCATCAATTTCAGTCTTGGAGACAGGTTTGGGAAATTGTATATTGGAGTGGAGTATGCTATCGTCAGAATAACTGTGAAAAGGATTGCTTATTAAAGAAAGCAGGTCATTTATGTTCAGGAGGAATGTGTTGGAAAGAAAACTGGCAATCCAAGTACAAAGTTTTAGAGGAAGACCATAGGCAGGCAGTTTGTTAAGAAGTGCGTCATGCCAGACTTGATAAAATACTTTGGATATGTCGAGGGCAATAATTTGGGCTTCTCCGTGGAATTCCATAGACTTATTCCAGTTGTGGGTTATATGTCGGACTCCATAGCTCTCTAGGTAGTTAGACAGTTTCTTGTACTTTATTTTGTTACCGCGGTTACTTTTATTCCTTAGGTCAAAATTAGCAATATAAAGTTATCTTAAAGAATTTGGCATTTGGTAGATTTAAATATCGAAGACAGCCAAGACAGTCAAATTTTTTTCTGATTTCTGCCTTCTGATTTGTTGTCAGAGGTGTAAAATTGCATTCACATTTTATATTAAGGCCGTTTTACATGCTGCAATTCTTCTTTGCAATATGCAATAGTCTTGAACAAAGGTATGCGCAGTTTGACAAAAGGTACAAATGTCTTGCCAATGCTTTTGTTCAAGTTATTTTGCGAGAAAGAATTGCAGCATAAAAATTTATTGTTTATTATGATGTAACATAAGCTGTTATATTTAGTTCTTTGCGCATTTCAACTAACTCCTCAAAAGTTGTGAGAAACGTAAAAATTGCGAAGATACACTACATAATGTTAAGTTTGGTGTCCTCTATCCTCTATTATTATTTGGTTGCCTTATTATACGTATTTTTATGATGTCTCTGGACCAAGTAAAACGAAAACACTTTAAAATTTCTACTTCATTTATTTTACAAAAAATAAAACACATGACAATTGCTTTGCCAATGCTGTAGTTTCATCAGATGTTCTGAAATAAAAGTGTAATAGAAACTGTAACTTGTTTTGTAAATATTATGCAGGTAAAATGTTTTAGATTTTCCGTTATAGCGTAATAAGAATTTATCAATGGAGAACTATTTATGTCCAATTGTTGGTGTAATATGTTGTTATTTTTGTCTTTGTTTATTTCCATAGTTTCTAGTAAATAAAGTTTTTTACTTTTTTATCCTCATAGTTCTCATCGAGAATATGTTTTTTTTTAATTAAATATTTAGAGTAATTGGAATTATCTTTATGATTTCTGTAACTAAATGTATGCTCATTAATTCTTTTTTTTAACGTTCTGCCTGTTTGTCCAGTATAAAAACTGGTTCAACAATTTCACTTGTAAATACCGGATTTATTCTGTTTTTTGGTTTTCGTCTTATTGTTTTATCTACCAAGGCTGTCCTAAAGGCAACAGTTGCACCTTTATTTTTAAAAAACTTGCTGTCGTTTGATGTTATTTTTCCTGTATAAGTGAAAGTATGAAATTGAGTATTTTGTTGAACTTAGTAGATAAACTAACTGTAAAGCTGATTTATTTATATATTACATTATTTTAATTATCTGTCAGTACCAGTAAAACTTGCTAATATTTTATCAACATATCTAGGATTATTCACGAATTTTAGTTTCTTAATAGTCCATAAATATCTAGGCTAAAATTGGACAACTGAATTTTTAAATTCCGATAAACTTGAAAAAATTAATTTTTCCGTCAAAACTTTTCCATAAACTAGTAAAAATGTAGCTAAAGATCTTAGCATATTTACCGAACAAGAGAAATATCAAATATCATTAATGAATCTTCAAGCCTCTAAATTATAATCTTTCATTAAGTTACACAAAAATGATACGCCAAGGAAGGATGATTCTTCTAAAGAAGCCGAAGTCGACACACTGGTTTGTGACCTAAATAATTTCAACATCGAGTATGGTAATATACAAGGGATAAATATTGTTCAATTAAATATAAGAAGCATTAACAAAAACTTTCCGAAATTTGAAATTTTTATAAATTCGTTCAAATCCGAAATACATTTAATTATACTATGTGAAACTTGGAAAGTAGTCAAGAATGAGTATTATAATCTTCCAGGATATCAAATTTATTACAATGATTCTAAAGTAAATCAGAGTGACGGGCTTATAGTTTATATCAAAGAAAATTTAAAACACAATCTGATATCTAAAACAATTAATAACTTTACATTCACTAGAATAGAATTTATTGTTTCCTCTATACTTATTAATGTAACCTGTCATTATAGATCCCCAACAACTGATATAGGCTTATTTTTAAATAGTCTTAAATCATACTTTACTTACAAATCTGGAATAGAAGTGTTTATTGGTGATGGTAATATAAGTATTATTGAACAAAGTAAATTAACTACCGAATATGTTGCATTATTAGGGGAATATGGCTTAAGATCCTACATTAATAAACCTACTAGAGTGACAATAGATCAGAATGAATTAAAAATTCATTCTGAGCTATGCCTTAAGCAAGACCTACACAACTGCCCATGCAAACTCTCTGTGAGCTCTACAGAATCCACGACATATTTTGGTTTAACAATCGATCAGAATCTAAGATGGAATTACCATGTAGAAACTATAACTAATAGGTTAAGATCACTAATTCCAATTATCTACCAACTAAGAGATATTTTACAAACAAAACTTCTTATAAATGTTTACAAGTCTATGGTTGAATCTGTTTTAAGTTAGGGTCTAATTTTTTTTGGCGGGCAAGGAGAATTTCAAATTCAAAAATTCAAAACAGTATTTTAAAAATATTGTTAAAAAAACATCCTAGATATTCCACTAAGGAACTATACCACGAAACAAAACTTTTTGATTTAAATCTGCTTTATGTTTTTAATTGTATTGTGTTTGTGTATAAAAATTATGATATAGTGAATGGAAAAATATCGCATATGTATAATACCCGGAATAAATTAAAGGAACTAATTTCTGAACAATTTTTTGTTGAAACATTCGGTCAAAAATCTCTCTTTTGTAATGGCTCTAAATATTTTAATAAATTGCCTAAAAACATAAGAAATATAAAGAAATGTCATAAATTTAAATCGGACGCAAAAGAATATATTTCAGCTCACTTTTTTTTTCTTAAATAAATAAAAGTTATAATCAATAACCATTTCAGAAAAATGTTGGTTGTTTTTCGCTCAGGCCAGTGCTTTCGCTCGGTCCTCACAGGTTAGGGACAATTTTTTTTTATATTGTGTCACTTATATTATAGTATAATTATTGTAAATGTAAATAACATGTATTTGTAACAATGAAAAATAAATTAACTGAAATTATACCTATGGTATCCTAACAGCAGTAGTTCTTCTCTATAAAATATTGCAATTTTAAACCTAAATGCAGTATAAAAAATAGTTTTCAATTTATAAGTAAAATTAATAATTTAACTATTCCAAGTGACGCTAAACTGATATACTTTGATTGTCAAATTTAATTCCCAAGTATATCACCATCTGATCTGATACTATTAAAATTTCTTACAAAAAATAATGGTAATCCAAGGCCTCTAAAATATTCCGTTTGTATATTAGAGGCCTTGTCGACCTGTTTGGTTCAAAATTATTTTGAATTCAAACAGATTATGTACATAAGTGAGGAAGCTTTAATAATGCTAAACCCTTTAACTCCAATTTTAGCCGAGATATTTATGGGCCATTTAGAACTAAAATTCATGAATATTCCCTCAACATAAATTTAATTTATTGGTACAAGTATGTTGATGATATATTAGTATGTTTTATTGGCACTGACAGACAATCAATATCATTTTTAACTATTAAAAATGTTTAATAAGTTGCCAAACTACATTAAATATAACAATATTTAAAAAAAAATCTAAAGCTATTTTTATTGAAAAAGTGTTACTATACCGTTAGGGATTTTCTCGATTAACTTGTTTGAATAACTTTGTTAGTTTCTAGATGTTTATGTTTATGTGTGTTTATTTGCTTGTACATAGTTAACCTTTCATTGTTCGAATTATATACACTTTGTGTCATTTGGATAATAAAGAATGTATTATGTATTATATTTAAGAATTCAAATTGATTTCTGTACAATATTTTATTAAAAGCCTAAAATATTTCTTTCGACAAAACATTTCTTACAGAATTTATATTGTTTTTGTTTGAAATTGAAATTTCATATTAGTAATGATATAAATGAATATCTAGAGCAAATGTAGCCCATAAATCTGAAACAGCCGTCTTGCTATCGTGAACCACCCCGGTATAATCAAATCCGTCACTTACCATTTTTAGAGCGTAAAAATGTAAAGTATGAAAGATTATGTGTTTCCATAAATTAAATTAATATAAAAGAAGACATTTCCGTTCCTTTTTACGACGTACTTTTACTTTTACAGAATATTTTTCGTATTACGTTTGTTCCTTTTTCTTTTAAGCTTCTGGTTTTATTACTTTTGAATTAAATGTGCATATTTTATTTCACAACTCTTCTGGAATCCCAGCTTTGCAAATATGTATTAAAGATACTTCGCCAGTTTTTTTCCAGACTGCAGTGGAAAACATCGGTAAATTTCCTTTACTCGGAACTTCCCTAGTTATGACTCTTTCCTTTTATTAGAAATAGTAAAGTGTGATTCAATCTAGTTTCGTCCACACTCATTTAGAAACACATGTTATTATACAGGGTTATTCACGTAACCCGTTCATTAAAAGTTTTTGATGACGCCATTTAGATAAAAATTTCAAATTTTAAGATTAAGGTAAGGTCAAGGGGTACTTCTTTTTTGAAATATTTGAACTTCCTGTCACTTCCGTTTTAACCGGAAGTTGGTATCAACTTGCTTATTTTAAATGGAACACCCTGTATTTTATGATATTTTTGGATTCTACGGAGAATTTAAATGCTATTTTATGTAGCATGTCCTATACCTAGGTTCAAGCGTTCTTAAGATATTTGACCTTGAACCGGTACCGGGGGTACCAAATTTTAAAATTCATATTTTTGTAAGTTTTGAAGATATAATCTTCATATTTTGCAGACGATCGGTAAATAATCTTAGGTTTCTATTTTTTTATTGAATTTGTCTATTTTAATACAGGGTGTCCTAAATTCAGCGGCAAACATTCACATTTTCAAAGCCGCTAAAGTCCGTTTTTCTAAATGGGACACCATATAACTTTATGCACTATCAAATGTAGAATTTCATTCTCTATCGAACTGTATTAAGGTTCCCTATATCTATTCGTAACCATTTTCGAAATAATTGGGTTTTATAAAAATATCGTATGTATTTGTTTAAATGTTTACATGTTCCAATGGTGAGCCATGGAAAAACAATTGAGATCCAATATCCAATATGACAGATGATTAGTATGCGTTATTTATCGAAAGCTGTCAGTGATAAACTAAATCTTCTAAATCGAAATGGAAGAATATTCAAACGCTGATATTCTCAATATATTTTATATTCATGGAGAATGTTATAAAATTTTGGAGAGAACGTGTCGTGTGTTTAATGAACGCCACCCTGATTTGCCGCCAATGAACAAGTCAAAATTCAAGAGGATTGAAACGAACTTTTTGCGTTTTGGCAAGGTTAAAGTTACAAAAAATGTTCCGAAACCAGTGACAAATGCCTAGGATAACGTAATAAACACATTAGCTTATTTCCACGCAAACCCGCAAAGTTCAATACCGTCTGCAGGAAACGATTTGGGAATTTCTTTTTCATCTGTCCAAAGAATCTTGAGCGAACATCATATGCACCCTTATTCCTTCTAAAACGTGCAAGCCTTGAGACCTAGTGATAACGTCCGACGAGTAGAATTTTGCGAATTCATGTTTTTGAAAATTCAAGAGGACTCTCAATTCCTTTCAAAAATATTTTGGACCGATGAAGCGAAATTTTCTAGAGAAGGAATAACAAAGAGAAGAAACAAACATTTCTGGGCAGCAGAAAATCCGCACGCTTTACGCGAAACGCGTTCTCAAGAGAGGCTTAGCTTCAAGTTTTTCGGTATAGTATTAAATGATCAGGTGCGGTACTGTATTTATGAAGACAATTTAAACAGTGATAAGTATTTGGAAATTCTACGAGGAACGGTTTCTGAATTTATAGAAGAAATTCCTATTGGTGAGCTGCAAAATTATTGGTATCAATTAGATGGGGCACCAGCACATAATTCCGCTGCAGTTTATCTCCAATTATCTCGAATTTTTGAAGATCGCTGGATTGGTCCCAATGGCCCTTGGAGATGGCCCCCGCGATCGCCTAATTTAACACCCCTAGACTTCTATTTATGGCGATTTATCAAAGGTAAAGTTTATGCTTCCCCAGTAAATAACCAACAAGATTCACTGGACAGGATACGAACAGCTTTTGCCGAATTAGAAAACGGACAAATTCAACGGGCTACAGCAACTGTACAAAGAAGAACTGAAATGTGTCTTCAAATGAACGGACAGCATATAGAATATTTGTTATAATTCAATTTTATTATTTTGTTTATTTATTGTTGATTGTTAGATTGCTATAATTTGTAAGTTCACTAAAACAAGTTTTTCGGTATAGTATTAAATGATCAGGTGCGGTACTGTATTTATGAAGACAATTTAAACAGTGATAAGTATTTGGAAATTCTACGAGGAACGGTTTCTGAATTTATAGAAGAAATTCCTATTGGTGAGCTGCAAAATTATTGGTATCAATTAGATGGGGCACCAGCACATAATTCCGCTGCAGTTTATCTCCAATTATCTCGAATTTTTGAAGATCGCTGAATTGGTCCCAATGGCCCTTGGAGATGGGCCCCGCGATCGCCTAATTTAACACCCCTAGACTTTTATTTATGGCGATTTATCAAAGGTAAAGTTTATGCTTCTCCAGTAAATAACCAACAAGATTCACTGGACAGGATACGAACAGCTTTTGCCGAATTAGAAAACGGACAAATTCAACGGGCTACAGCAACTGTACAAAGAAGAACTGAAATGTGTCTTCAAATGAACGGACAGCATATAGAATATTTGTTATAATTCAGTTTTATTATTTTGTTTATTTATTGTTGATTGTTAGATTGCTATAATTTGTAAGTTCACTAAAACAAGTTTAGAACAGTCTCGAACTTAGTAGATATGGTTAAAAATATTGTAAACAATTTATTACATTTTTTATAACTTTAACTTTTCCGAAACGAAAAAATTTCGTTTCAATCGTCTTCAATTTTCTCTTGCTCATTGGCGATAAATGAAGATGTTTTTCATCAGCTTTTGAGTATTATTTTATTTTAATTTAAAAGTTTCAAATCAGCTGTCATGTTGGATAGAAAAGCAGAACAATTGTTTTTCCATGGCTTACTACGGGAAGGTGTAAGCATTTAGCAAATACATATGATAGTTTAATAAAAACCTGATTATTTTGAAAATGGTTACAAATAGTTATAGGGAACCTTAATACAGTTCGATAGAAAATTAAATTCTACATTTGATAGTGCATAAAGTTATAGGGTGTCCTATTTAAAAAAACGGACTTTAGCGGCTTTGAAAATGTGAACGTTTGCCGCTGAATTTAGGACACCCTGTATAAAAATAGACAAGTTCAATAAAAAAAAATAGAAACCTAAGATTATTTACCGATCGTCTGCAAAATATAAAGATTATATCTTCAAAACTTACAAAAATGAGATTTTAAAATTTGGTACCCCGAAGGCTCATTTTTGGTTCAAGGTCAAGTATCTTAAGAACGCTTGAACCTAGGTATAGGACATGCTACATAAAATAGCATTAAAATTCTCTGTAGAATCCAAAAATATCATAAAATACAGGGTGTTCCATTTAAAATAAGCAAGCTGATACCAACTTCCGGTTAAACCGGAAGTGACAGGAAGTTGAAAATATTTCAAAAAAGAAGTACCCCTTGACCTTACCTTAATCCCAAAATTTGAAATTTTTATCTAAATGGCATCATCAAAAACTTTTAATGAACGGGTTGCGTGAATAACCCTGTATACTGTCATTTCAAACATTTATTTTGAACACCGTTTTGTTCTACCAATATTTCACCAGTTTCTACTTATGACACACTTGATTTTCGGGCATAATTTAAAATAAATTGAATAAGTAGTTTTTACATTGACACACATCGCTATTTTTTCCGGTCATGATCAATTCGTACAAGTTTATCCCAATATCACATTTATTTTTTTACATTTTATTTACAAATTCAATTGAAAAAGAGTTTTTTCACATTGATTTTTTAAACATTTAATTCTTGTTTTTTCAAATATTTTATTAGCACTTGATTTTTGTGCAACATTTGAAGTAAATTGGATAATTAATTTTTATTAATACATTTTTTAACATTAAGCTATGCCGAGAACTGAGTGGCAGACACACAGACAAATCGACGGAATTGATAAAATATATTTTTTGGCATTTAGGGACGCTAAAACTTGGTGATTTCTTTCACGATTACAAAAATTTTATTTGGCCACCATTTTATTCCGCCATTTTCAATTCCTACCATAATTTTAGCAGTTCGTCTCTATGCCGTAATTAATTACACTGGCCGACAAGATTTTTCTAACACAGACCAGCTCATTATTTTCACAATGGAAATACCCTCCCAATGATAAAAAAAAATATTCGGAAAGCCCTAATACGTACCATTTTTTAATAACCTAATTAGAACCTTTTATATTGGCAGGTAAACAATTTTATTGTGGGGCGGCTAAAATGGGTCCAGTTTACAACGGAAAAATTACCTAGACTGGGCTGTTTACAACATTAGACATAAAATAAACGTTAAACATCACTCTTCTGCTGAGTTTCGAATTGAGTGGTTTTCTGTGTATCCATAAGCAAGTGTATGTGAAGACGAGAATGTCGAGTCAAACGCGTCGAAGTTGCAAAATTTCTCCTGACAAATTTTGTTATATTTGTGGAGAATTTCTGGTGAAACCACAAGCCAGGCCATTTTTCGAAAATGTAAAAAAGGCCTACTTTAAATATTTTGGTGCGTTAATTGGGGATCACGATAAGTGGTGGGTTCCCCATGTGTGCTGTGTTAGTTGTAGTGTATCATTGGTGCAGTGGATGAAGGGAAAGAGAAAAAGTATGCCTTTTGCAGTTTCAGTGGTATGGCGAGAACCCACCAACCATTCTGACGATTGTTATCTTTGTCTGATAACGACTGAATGGTATTCCAAAAAGGAAAAGCACAATATAGAATATCTAAATTTGCAATCTGCCATACGATCAGTTCCTCAATGCAAATTTGCCGGTGCCGATTGCGCCTTTAAATTGGCAAGCTATTGATTTGGGGGATAATGGAGATAACGCATCATCAGGCAGCTCAGAAGAACAGTGCACCGATCCCACTTTTACCACAGGTCCCAGTTCCGGCGAGCCACATTTGATTGTTCAAAGTGAATTAAATGATTTAGGGTTATCCAAGCAACAGTCAGAACTTCTGGGTTCCCGTCGTAAGGAATGGAACCTATTGGCCAAAGAAACAAAAATTACGAATTTCAGAAAAAGAAATGCTATGTTTTCTGAATTCTACAGTATGGAAAATTCGTTGTGCGCGTGTACTGATATAGACAGTTTAATGCAGGAACTCGATATTGAACAATCTCCCCGTGAGTGGCACTTATTCATAGACTCATCTAAATATAGCTTAAAAGCTGTGTTATTGCATAATGGAAATTTAAAACCCTCTATAACAGTTGCCCATTCAGTTGCAATGAAAGAAAATTATGAAAATATGCGCACGATTTTGGACAAAATAAACTACAATAGGTATAGATGGCAGATATGTGGGGACTTAAAAGTTATAGCGATTTTAGTGGGACTTCAGGGGGAATTTACAAAATATTGCTGTTTTCTTTGTTTATGGGACAGTCGTGCAATAAATCAGCAATATGTAACAAAAATTTGGCCAAAAAGAAGCGAATTTCAATCGGGATCTCAAAATGTTAAATTTATACCTCTTGTTGATCCCAAAAATGTCCTTTTGCCTCCTCTTCACATTAAACTTGGGCTGATGAAAAACTTTGTGAAGACTTTGAGTAAAGATGGTGATGGATTTAAATACCTAAGACAAGTCTTTCCCCAGTTAAGTGATGCCAAATTAAAAGAAGGCATTTTTATTGGGCCACAAATCAGAAAATTGCTGGACGATGTCAATTTTATGGAAAAGCTTACCAGGCAGGAACTCAGAGCATGAAATTCATTTGTTAATGTAGTGAGAGGATTTTTAGGCAACAATTTGGATGAAAAATATGAACAATTAGTTAATGAACTCTTAGATGCCTATAAAACGCTTGGTGCCAGAATGTCATTAAAAATTCACTTGCTCCATTCCCATCTGTCATTTTTTCCCAAAAATTTGGGAGCTGTTAGTGACGAGCAGGGTGAAAGGTTTCACCAAGATATCAGAACGATGGAAATTTGGTACCAAGGACGATGGGATCCAGCCATGATGAGTGACTACTGTTGGTTTTTGAAGAGAGAAGATAGGACACCTCATAAACGGAAAAAATAAAGTTTAATTAGTGTTTTAAGTTAATATTTTTCTCGTTTGCTTAGATGTATGATATGTTTAATAGGCGAAAACTGTAAACATAGTCAATAAACAGGGTTAAGAATTTTCTGAAATCATTTTTTCTATAGATATTTAGTATCGTAACATTCGATATGGTTCTACAACTCTAAAAAGAAAACCCTACGTGCTACAACTTTCTGTTGTAGCACGTAGGGTTTTATGTTCTTGTTTGTCATTTTCGTATTTGCATAGGTCCATTCTATTAGATTATGCTATTCTGATTTGTGTTACAACAAAAAAAATTCAATAAATTTAGTAGTTAAGTTGTTAAGAATTTTTAAATAATTTATTAGGCCGCTATTGTGTTTCGCCATTTTGGATTCGTACCAAAATATTAGAGGTTCATTTCCACATAATACTTGATTTTTGTGCAAAATTTGAGGTCAATTGAATAAGTAGTTTTTCGGAAATAATTTTTTTAACATTTCACTAGGCCGCCATTTTGTTTTGTTATATTAGATTTTTGCCAAAATGTTATCAAGTCATCCCCATCCACCAAGATTTGGAGACAATGGTATCACTAGTTTTTTAACTATGCCGCGAACAGACATACCGACAGATCGACAGATAAACCGACGGAGGGAAAACATGTTTTTCGGCATCTAGGAACCCTAAAACGTAAAGACCTGAAACATCTCGGAGGGTGATTTTTCACGATGCAGTACTTCCCTTCACGAGTGTTAAGTATTCTAAATTACAGAGTATAAATAAAACTGCTTTATTAATGATTATTGTTATTCATGTAATATAAAGACATGCTAAACTAATTACAGTTTATGTGTTCATGTCATTGTAGTATTCTGCTGCAACATTTGAAACATAATCATATTTAAAACGGCGAATTTTAAGATGGATTTAGAAATAATTTACCTAATATAAATAAGTAGATTTTTTGCAGTCAAAGAGATTTTCTTACAGTTTATTAAATTAAATTTATATTTGCCCAAGAAAAAAATAATTAACAAAATATTTATATATGGTTAAAGGAAAAAAAACGAAATATAAATATATAAGTAGATATCAAATACGGGAACTAATTCACCCCCCACCACTACTCCTGACCTTGAGAGCCCAGGTGTGCTGTGTAGTTTGGCCTTGAGGCGATGTGACGTCATATGACCTTGAGCGCGCATCACGCTTTTTCTTGAGCGCACACCTGAACTTGAGATTAAGCTCCGCCCCATGACCATGAGATTAAACCCCGCCCCAATGACCATGAGATTAAACCCCGCCCCACGACCTTGGGGAATTGCGCATACCACGTTTTCAATATTTGTCATTGAAGAGATGTGACATAATCATATGACCATGCAATCCATTACAGAAAAAGCTGAGTAGTTTGGCCGTTAGGCGATGTGACGTCATATGACCTTGAGCGCGCATCACGCTTTTTCGATACTTGTCCATGACGTTGAGAGGCCAGGTGTACTGGGTAGTTTGGCCTTGAGAGGATGTGACGTCATGCGACCTTGAGTGTTAGCTATTAAAACCAAGGCTGACGCCATTCAAAGCTAAAAAGAGGTACACTGTTTGTGCGGTCACAAGTGATTTCATCATTAAAAAGTTATTGTGTGGTGTATTCTGATTCAATTTTTTAAATTTAATAAATAATAGTAATACTGTGTTTTTATATTAAATCTTTTACATTTTTTCAACAATGAGTGCAAAATTAAACTTGGGTCAAATTAACGAAATGCTTAATAAGGATATAGATTTTGTTGAACAAAGAAAATTTTCATCATTAACAATTGGGAAAGTTTTTATAGTTCAAAATATTGCTTTAAAGATGACACGGTTTGGCAAAGCTTTTCATGCAACATTGTACGACAAAACGCATGATAAAACATTTCAAACTTTTTTACCAGAGCGTGTTGTCGAAACCATTTCTGAAGATGTTATCGAAATTATAAATAAGTCGGGTGGGATGTATACTTTAACTTATTTGGGGCAGAGCTTGCGAGTAATCTCAGGCACTAATACTAGTAGATCAATATTTAAATTTAGGTGTTTAGAATAAGCAAAATTTAGAGATATTTACTTATTTGGTATTATTTTCATCTTTTAATTTTGGTGCTTAATAGAATAAACAAAATTTAGAAATATTTACTTAATTTGGTATTATTTTCGTCTTTTAATTTGGGTTCTTAATTGGGTGTTTGGGTTAATTAACAATTTGGTAATTATTTTACAAATCAGAATACACAGACATTTTAATAATTAGTGTTTGAAAGATGTGTGACAGCAATAGTACCATCACACCAAGTGAAGACCTTGATTCTCACATTATGTGTTTGTCGCATAAGTTAAGAAATGCGGCACAAGAGATATTACATTTTGCAACCTATGATGGGTCGGCGGTTGAATCAACAGTCAGTCAATATAGAAAGTACATGAAAGATGTAATTAATTTCATGTCAGGCGCTCATTTGTGTGAAAGATACCTGTATGGTTCCATCAACTTAGACGAGTTTTGCGTGGAAATGATCGACGAAGGTCTCCAAAGCTATGTTGTCGAAATACCAAATTTACCCAAGGAATTGTTATCAAAGTATGGTTTGGTCTCAGCGGAAAACATCAATGAAGTCGTGAAAAATGGTGCAGATATTTTGGACCGTGTAGACAATACCGCAGATGATACTGAAGAATGGGAGAAAATGGATGTTGACGATATAGAGAATGAAAACTGTGAAAAACAAATAGGAATGTAAACAATTATATGTATCATGCAAAAATAATTTTGTAAATAAATAATCATTTTATTAATGTATTTGTGTTATTTGTTTATTCTTAAATTTATCAATATAAGTATAGAGTATTTTGAGAATCAATTAGTTCTAATTAAAGATGGACCTTAAAATAAATGTAGTCTTGTTAAAAAAAAAAAAAAAAAAAAAAAAAAAAAAAAAAAAAAGTATCCGAGAAAATAACACCCAAATCCTATTCACATGCATTCTGTGTGTCCTTGTAAACGCAACCTTGAAAAATCTATATGTACACGCCCACAAACGCAACCTTAAAATATCTATATGTACACGCCCCCAAACGAATGTACACGCCTCATAACTGTGTGACGTTGCAACAACCTTGAACAATCTGTATATATACACGCACTTAAACAAGCAAATTATTAGTTCGTCTTCGTCGTTATTAGCTACGTGTAATAAAAAAGAAGTTTAAAATGTCTCAGTGTCAATCTCAATCTAGTTCCACAAAGAATGCAGTACCAGAAAAGCCGATAGCGATTGTCCAGCCATTTTCGATAAATGGGATGCAGAGGTGTGCTATGTGTGAGCACTATGATGTGCTAGTTGGAACGAGGGGTCTTTGTAATTGGTGCAATAATTTTGTGATGTATGAGCAAATAACATCGCCAACTTCGTCACCACCCAGTGCTAGGAGAAGGCTTAATACGCCACCGCAAGAGGATACAACAGCAACCACCCCAGCTGATCCATCTCCGCACATTTCGCAGACAGCAGGACCATCGGGGATTTTGCAGGTCCCCGATCAAGCTGGCCCTTCTGACATTTTGCGGTCTCCATCGCCGCAGTTTAGTCAAGAAGGGCAGCAATGGGCGGTTGCGGCTTCTCCATCTTCTTCTTCTTCCACAGCATCCAACCTAGAGAGCCCCCCTAGACACGTCTGACGAAGAGGACTTTTTTGGGGACTTTGGGGAAGAAGATGAAGATTTGGAAGACATTGTTAGACATATATGTCTAACAAAAGAGGAAATGAGGGTGTTTGGGTTTGAACCATAAGTTTTTTTAAATAAATAGTTTTAGGAATTTGTAAATAAATAGTTTTAGGAATTTGTAAATAAATAGTTTTAGGAATTTGTAAATATTTAGTATTAGGTAAAAAATAAATTATTATTATTATTATTACCCTTCTTTTATTTCTATTATTTTTAACAGTTTTCAGATATAAATTCAAACATTTTTAAATTTTACATCAGTTCTATGTAAGCATGGGTAGATTTAACATTACAATTGATAAATTTGGTCGTCAAAAAGCTAATAAAAAAATAGTAGTATACAATCCTCCAGGAATAGGTTTTTTTTAAGTTGAATGTTGATCATCAATACGACATTCAAGGAAAATCTTCTAACATAGCAGATCCTTCACAAAGTAGTGATACTGTAACCCGAGAATATTTCCTTAAAGAAATTCAAAAACTTCGGATATTACTGGTTGAATTATTAAATCAAACTTATTTTAAAATTAGTGAAATACTTAGTGTTATTAAATCGGAAATAGAATTTGCATATGTGTACTCATAGAGAAAGGAGAGAATATTATCCAACCTTGAGCAAAATGTTGATCGTTTAATTAGAAACTCATAGATCTGGGATACATTCAAGGAAAATATCTAACTATGATAATAGAAAACTATTTAACATGATACTAGAAACAAGTGATGTCATATTATCGAACCTTAATGAAAAGATGAGCAATGTCGCAGACTACAAGTTTTATTTTATACCTTATAATGCTGCACTTTGGTGAAAAAAAATAGTTTTAGATAAACATGGGTCGTGGTAACAACACAATTGATAAATTTGGACGTCAAAAGCCTGGTGAAAAGTGTGTATTTATTGAGGGGATCACCAGGAATTGGATTTAAGCTTACGCCGGACGGTCAATATGAGATGCGGGGAAAATCTTTAACCAATGTCGCCCCACCGACTAAGGGTAGTGATGCTGTTACCCAGGATTATGCGCTTAAAGAAATTCATCGATTACGCGTACAAATAGCAGATATACTGAATACAGATCTACTAATAAGGTTCGTGTCGATATAAAGCAGCTTGAAGCGAAAATTGTTAATATTGAAACAATAAAAATGGATGTACTCGGGAGAATTGAAAAACATGAAATCAGAATGAGCAATTTGGAGAAAAAAGTGGTCAAGCATATAATGGAATAATGTATGGAATAATTAATATAGCCCCAGCTTGATGAGGATTACTCATATATGAAGATAATATCAAGATTGCTGATTGGTATAAATATAATCAAGAATGATGATTGTTGTGAATAAACCTAGTTTATAATTGTAATAAACACATATTTAAATAAAACAAAGTTGAAGTTCATTCGGTATTTATTTTAATAGTAAAATTAACAAATATACATATTTAGATAGGTTTGAATGTATTACAACATATAATATTTTAAACAATATCTGTCTCATCAATCCAAGAATTAAATTGATCTGAAAATCCTAACCATTTCACAAATAATTGATTAATATTATTTTCCTTGCGGCGACCAAGTACTTTTTCCACTAAATATACATTCGGACTACTTGTTTTTTGCAGCTCAGCTTCATAAAAACATCCTTTTATAGGTTGACCTTCTATTTATTCCAATAGGTATGTTGGTGGATTGGGTAATGTTAACTTTTGCGATTTTAAACTGTTCCGTGGACCATGAGGGCGTATATCCTTTATCAAAGACACTTTTGTGTTTGCTTATAGGAACTATATCGCCCAAACGAAATTTAAACTTTTTGGGTACTATTTTTATCCAATTGTATGCGTTAAAGCGTGTGGTTGATTTAACGTTTATAGGTTTCATACCAATAGTACGATGCTCTGTGTTATTATAGGTGTTCGTTATGACTGGTAAAAGTTGTATCCATTTGTAGGAACCTCTAGCTGAAAACTCCTTATAGAGATAATTTTTGAGTGTACGTATGACTCGTTCAACTATCGCAGCTTTTTTGGTGCTGTACGTCGAATAATGATTAATGTTATATTCCTTAACAAGATTTTGGAATATGTTATTAAAAAATTCTTTTCCCTGATTGGTTTGTAGATTTATTGGTGTATATCTTGCTTCTTTAAATGTCTTTCATTGCTTTAGTGACTTCAGCCCCTCTCTTGTTTCTAATCGCCCTAGTATAGACAAATTTGGAGTAGCAATTTATGCACACCAAGATATAGCGGTATCCATCGTTTTCATTTGCATACTGTTGCATTTCCGCCAAATCTGTTTGCCACAAATCTTCATATCCTTTCAATGATGGTGTGTCTTCTGGGAAAATTTTTTCTTGCTGACCTATGAAGTTCATTGACAATTTTTATTTTTTTCTGTGCTAGTAGTCATAGTTCCACTCACGTCTCTTGAGATACTGATCAAATTATGTGATTACTCAATAAATTATACCTTCCTCACGAAGTTCTTCTATAATTGACATTATTTCATTATCGTGTCCGGTATGACCAGCCATCTTTGAACTCCATAGCAATCGTAATCGTTCTACCAACTCCTTCGGGTTATTCCAATATACGTAAAGCTAGGAGTTTCCGATAAAACACGTTTTTTTAATGGTAACAATACTTGAGCATATGTTTTTTTAACTGCTATCTCACTCCCCATTCATTTCTCGTCATTAATGGTTTTATAATCTCTAAATATTTTTTCCTCGCCTGGTTTCCTGTAGTCCCCCGCTTCTCGTCATAGCCCTTGTATGCTGCATTTGTCAATCGCAGCATCTTTTTATAGTCTTGCGCCTACTTCTGCATTTATCTTTTCGATATGCTCTAATACCCGCGGTATTTTTTAAGAATATCAAATCTAAAGATCCGCATTCCCTTCAAAGGTTGCAATATTCTTAGAGTTGTGCCATAGTGTCACTTTACCAGGAGGAAAACGTATTTCCAACTACACCTATAAACTTTTTGTTTTTTACTTTTGATTTATGATGTACTCGATAAACTGTATCGAATTATGGTTTTGTCTTTAAACCGTTCATGTATGTATTAATGATAATATCCGGAGATGAGCGATCTTTTAATGTGACAGCTGACATTGTAGATTTGTTTGATGGAGAAGGTGTTGCATAAATTCCATCTAACGTCTCGTTTTTTGGGGATCGATCCATGTTTCAGCAGTGATGGGACCTTTCTGTGATCGGTGTTGATGTTTCTACGGGAAACTCCTCTGACATGAACATGGTTGTTTTATTTAGTGGCTCCTCTATGTATGTGCTTAAACTTTTCGGTTGTGATTGTATATGTTTACGAGACTTTTGTGTTACTGCATCGGATATAGAAGTCAAAGGCTTAGCAATCGGCTCATAAAAATTGGTACAATTCAAATTTATCTTGTACATTAGCAGCTCTAATTTGTTTAAACTTTTTTCTGAATGGCATCCGTAACCCCAATCAATTGACGTTTCAGATCTATATCATTATTCATCATGAAGGTGATGTTGCCAGAGTATCACACAACTATGTAATGCGAATTCACTGATCTTACTCTGTGTATATATAGTTATCGAACCCCTTGCGATATCTTCCCGAATTTAAATCGCTATCCTTATCAATAACGAGGAACCCATACTTGTCATTCCACATTTAGCACACATCTCTTGAAATTGTGTAAAAGTCAGATCTGGCGATACATGATCCGAAAAAATATGTCGTAAATTCATTTCGTCTTGTTTAAACATTATAATTAAATTGGCGTTGTCACGTACTAATTGCTTGGGAACTCGGGAATAGGTTTGTGCTAGGTAGAAACTATCTCAATATTTTCTATGTTGTCCACGTCAAAAGATGATCGTATAACATCCTGTTTTTTTACCACCATCACGTCGATATGAAAATTGAATTTGGTTTGGCATCGGATGGCTCCACGATATTTGTTGTATTGCTAAACAATATAATCAAGACCCTTAATCGGCGTGAAAATTTTCCTGAAGATATTCGTATTTGGGCTTGATAAACCACTTTGAATATACGTAGACATTTTCAAAGCGCAATCCTAAAGGGTGTGTAAGCAAAGGTACTAATAACATTGGTTTTTCCAAAAATTAGAAGGTCCGATCAGCAATCCACGAATTGATAATGGCAACAAAGGACCATGCCGAATGTCTCACATTTTTCCCTACATGTCCATATTGTACCTTCTCATCGAGAGATTATCTATTTCTAGCTTCTGTTTCAGCTTAACAATACGCATTATAGTGAAAAAAAAATATTTTATATCGTACACACGGCTTTAACTACTCATTGAATGCAGACGATCAAACCAAGTGGACGCTCCAGATCCCAGTAAGACTGGGTGGTATAGTGAATTCTATAATTAATAAACTACCGTTTGAGTTACACCTTCCCGGTTATCAATATTGTGAGCCAGGCACCAAACTTACAAAGCGATTAGCGAGAGGTGATTTGGGAATTAACCTATTAGATGCAGCGTGTAAGAAACACGATATAGCATATTCAAAAACCGAAAATAACCTAAGTTCACGCCATCAAGCTGATTACGATCTTGAACAACGTGCTTGGAAGAGAGTAAAATCAAAAGACGCTAGTGCAGGTGAAAAAATATCTGCTTGGTTGGTAACAAATATTATGAAGGCGAAACAACGTTTCGGTATGGGTGTTTCAACGCATTCAGCTAAAATAAAGAGCTCCAAAGGAAAGCGACGACGACGACGATTTGTGAAAGGGAAACGTACATGTAAAAACAAAAGAGTGTCCAAGTTTACTTTTGGATCGACATTGCGACAACCCATTCGAGCTGAATTAGCTAAGGCTGGTGGTAAGAAATTTGCTGAAAAAGACAGATTTAACGCATCTAGAATAGCAGTGTCTGCGCCAAGGAAATTATTAAAAGCCCGTGGTGGTAAGCGGAAGATACGCATACCTAGAATTATACCTGTTCCAAAGGTTGGTGGCTGATTACCTTTGATACCAATATTTGCTGGGCTCTCAGCATTAGGATCCTTAGCAGGTGGTGTTGCAGGGTAGTGTGTAGAAAACAGCAAAAATGCCACTACCCAAAAAACTGGTGGTGAGTTACAGCTAAAATCGAATGGAGGTGGAATGTATTTGAAACCATATAGCAGGTTTGGGGCTTTTTATGAACCATTCAAAACTAGTAAAATGCCTTCCTCGAAGGCCATTATCGAATATATTTATCAGAAAGGTATGCATTACAGCTACAAGTACCATACTTTAGAGGTGTATTTATGCGAGATTCACTTCCTCTATGAGGCCCAACGTTATGAATCTGGTATTCTGATAATTGGACAGTATAATGGGATTTGGAACACATTGGGTGGCGTATCGAAAGAATGATTCAGAAGTTACATATTACGACAGCTTTGGTGATTTACCACCACCAACTGAACTGGTTCGATATCTGCGAATGGGTGGGGGAAGCAGCAAAGGAAATTTACTATAGATACCATCGACAACAAAAATTTGGGACAGTCTGGTGCGGTCATTTATGCTTAAAGTTTCTCTCAATTGTAAAAGTCAATATGTCTTATACCCCCCAAATGGATCGGGATAGTTATAACAAAGATGGCGTCTTCGTTAAAAGCCTATTATCGTTCCGGTAGTTTATTAAAAATGACTTCTAAAGAGTTAGAAAACATACCCAAGGAGGTAATGATTGCTTGTTCCCCAAATGAAATCGCACTTGTTTGGGATAAATTACCAGAACACATGAAATGAGACATAGACATGTTAAAGTATCAGTATTGTACGGACCATCAGAATTACCAGAATC